>CATKHT010000139.1:0-24021 GCA_949752745.1 Protula sp. h YS-2021 | reverse complement strand
AAAAAGTGCTCCTGTCGCCACATATCCGGTCCTATTACGTTGAAATTTTACAGGTATATCTCCCTTTACTTCCTGCATCAGGCTGGTGTTTTGTTTAGGGATTTGGTCAAATTTCAAAAAAAAAGGTCACAATGTGCTCGTACATGATGCTGCTTCATGTCGCGGGGTGTGGAGATCGAGTAGTTCAAGTACTCAGGCGTTGGACTGCTTATCACCAGGTCATAGATTTTGTCAAAATTGGTCGGTTTATCGCTTTGCCTTTGTTCTAGTTTCGCATCTGCGGCTGAACACAATGCCCACGGACATTCTTGTTTTGTTTTTTTTTTTTGTTTTTTTTTGTTATTTTTATTAGCCCAGCTTACGGTACACGTAAGCTGGGGTATTCGTATCGGTTTGCGGGTGGCGTCCGTTAGTTAGTAGTTAGTTAGTTAGTTAGTCCGCTGTAAACTTTGTTTCAAAATGCATCTCCTCCTACAATTTTGATCCGATGTCATCCCTAAGGGGTCGTGCATTTGGCTTGTGCTTTCTAGTCGATCGGGTGATTTTTGAATTTTTGGCGAATTTTTAAAGAAAAAAATTAAAAATGTATCTCCTCCTACATTTTTGACCCGATGTCATTTATTTTTGGTATGAGGCACCCCTAAAGGGTCGTGCATACGGCTTGTGCTTTTTAGTCGATCGGACAATTTTTGTATTTTTTGGATTTTTTTAAGCAAAAATTTTGAAAAAAATGCATCTACTCCTACAATTTTGATTCGATGTCATTTATTTTTGGTGTGAGGATTTCCTAAGCGGTCGTGCATACGGCTTGAATTTTTTTAGTCGATCGGGTGATTTTTGAATTTTTGGGGATTTTTTAAAGAAATTTGAAAATGTATCTCCTCTTACATTTTTGATCCGATGTCATTTATTTTTGGTATGAGGCACCCCTAAAGGGTCGTGCATACGGCTTGTGCTTTTTTAGTTTGTATTATTGGGGAATTTTTTAAGCAAAAATTTCGAAAATAATTCAAAATGCATCTACCCCTACAATTTTGATTCGATGTCATTTATTCTTGGTGTGAGTGCATACGGCTTGTGCTTTTTAGTCGATCGGGCAATTTTGTTTTTTTTTTTTTTTTTTTTGGGGGGGGGGGGTTGAGGCATCCCTAAGGGGTTGAGAATACGACTTGCGCTTTTTAGTCGATCCGACAATTTCTGTATTTTTTGGGAATTTTTGAAGAATAACTTCAAAATGCATTTCCTCCTACAGTTTTTATCCGATTTCATTTATTTTTGCTATGAGGCAATCCTTAGGGTAGGTCTCGCATACGGCTTGTGCTATTTGACTCGACTTGGGAATTTTTGATTTCGGGGGGAATTTTTGATGAAAATACCTCAAAATGCATTTTCTCCTGCAGTTTTGATCAAACATCATTTATTTTGTGGCTGAGGCATGCTTAGGGTGTCATGAATATGGCCTGTCTTTTTCAGTCGATGAGAGAATTTTTGAAGAAAAAAATTCAAAATGCATTTCCTCCTACAGTTTTTATCAGATTTCATTTATTTTCGATATGAGCCGTCTCTAGGGGGTCATGCATACGGCTTGTGCTTTTTGAGTGAATTGGAAAACTTTTGAATTTTTTCGGAATTTTGCCAAAAAAAAATTAAATGAATCTCCTCCTACAGCGCATAAACGCAAGTTAAATGAACTTGCACAGTAGTCAGATTTAAACACCGCACATCGATGCAAGTTAAATAAACATTCGCAGTAGTCCAAATTAAGTACTCCGCATCGATGCAAGTTAAATAAACATGCGCATTGGTCCGAAATGTGAACTGCGCATCGACGGAGGATAAATAAAGATGCGAACTGGTCCAAAATAAGCACCGCACATCAACGCAGGTTAAATAAACATGCTCACTGGTCCTAAAAAAAGAACTACGCTTCGACGTAAGTTGAATAGACATGCGCAGTGGTCTGAAATGCGCACCGCGCATCAACGCAGCCTAAAGAAACATGCGCACTGGTCCGAAATGCGAACCGCACATCGAGGCAAATTAAATAAACATGCGCATTGGTCCGAAATGCGAACCGCGCATCAACGCAAGTTAAATAAATATGCGCACTGGTCTGAAATGAGAACCACGCATCAATACAAGTTAAATAAACATGGGCACTGGCCTGAAATGCGAACCGCGCATCGACGGAAGTTAAATAAACATGCGATCCGGTCCAAAATAAGCACCGCACATCAACGCAAGTTAAACAAACATGCGCACATGTCCGAAAAAAAGGACCACGCATCGACGCAAGTTGAATAGTCATGCGCAGTGGTCTGAAATGAGAACCGCGCATCAACGCAAGTTAAATAAACATGCGCACTGGTCCAGAATGAGAACCGCGCATCAACTCAAGTTAAAGAAATATGCGCATTGGCCTGAAATAAGAACCGCACATCGACGCACGTTAAATAAACATACGCAGTGGTTCGAAATGCAAACACGTGCCAACGTAAGTTAAATAAACATTTGCACTGGTCTAAAATAAGCACCGCGCATCAACGCAAGTTAAATAAACATGCGCAGTGGTTCGAAATGCGAACCACGCTCCAACGCAAGTTAAATAAACATTTGCACTGGTCCAAAATAAGTACTGCGCATCAACGCCAGTTAAATAAACGTGCGCAGTGGTTCGAAATGCGAACCACGCTCCAACGCAAGTTAAATAAACATTTGCATTGGTCCAAAATAAGCACTGCGCATCAACGCAAGTTAAATAAACATGCGCACTGGTCCGAAATTCGAACAGCACATTAACGCAAGTTAAATAAACATGCGTAATGATCCGAAATTCGAACTGCTCATCAGCGCAAGTCAAATAAACATGCACACTGGTCCAAAATGCAAACCGCCCACCAACGCAAGTTAAATAAACATAGGCACACGTCCAAAATAAGCACCGTGCATCAACCCGTGCATCAACGCAAGTTAAATAAACATGCAAACTGGTCCGAAATGCGAACCGCGCATCAAGGCAACCTATGGAAACTTGTGCACCTGTCCAAAATAAGTACCGCTCATCAACGCAAGTATAATAAACATGCGTATTGGTCTGAAATAAGAATCGCGCATCGACGCAAGGTAAATAAACATGCGCAGTGATCCGAAATAAGAACCGCACATCAACACAAGGTAAATAAACATGCGCACTGATCCGAAATACGAACCGCCCATCAACACAATGTAAATAAAGATGCGCATTGATCCGAAATAAGAACCGCACATCAACACAAGGTAAATAAACGTGCGCACTGATCCGAAATAAGAACCGCACATTCACAAAAGGTAAAAAAAAACATGGGCGCTCGTCAGAGATGCGAACCGCACATCAACGCAAGTTAAATAAACATGTGCACTGTTCCAAAATGAGAGCCGCGCATCTACGCAAAATTAAATAAACATGCGCACTTGTCTGAATAAGAACCGCGCATCAAGGCAAGTTACATAAATATGCGCACTGGTCCGAAATGCGAGCGTTGTTTGAAGGTATCTATGGCAGACTATCCAGTCTACCAGAGATGCAAAAAATCTGTTTCCCATTTTTCTGGGAAAGAAATCTTTGTATGCATTTATCGGTCTATGTTCTGGTCCGGTGCTAAATTAATTATTGGGGTAGCTCTTTACCGTCTCATCTTTTGAAGCCCAATTTTTCAGGAAAATTCCCTTGCTCATGCACGCTGGAATTGGTCTTATTGCTTTTCGTAAGCTGGGACTTTGTCCTTGGACAAACTTGTTTTTATTTTTTATTTTTTTTTTGGGGGGGGGGAAGGAGGGAGGGAGGTGCTGCTGAAATGTGCTGAGTACTCTGTTAAGTACCTATTCTGTTGAGTACGTATTCTATTGAGTACCTATTCTGTTAAGTATCTGTTCCGCTTTCGTTTTTTTTTTTCTTGTTGCGTAATTTTGTTTTTACCTGAAACTTGTGCAATGTACTGAGTATTCTGGTACCTATTTCGCTGTTCCACTAAAAGTATCCTTTTCTTATTGATAACTTTAGTATGTGTAGCGTTATTGATTGCAGGAGGGAATCCGGGAAATGCATTCAGTGATCAGCAAAATTATTCCAGTATGGAACAGAAGCATGGACGAAAGTTACAAGACAATCCTACACGAGCGCTTCGTGGCCACGCAGAGCGGCATGTTCACAATGTACCCAGGCACGGCGATGAGTGCCACGTACGATCACACACTAACTGATTGGTTCAATACAGCTGTTAGTCACAAGGATCGTTTGATCTTCACGCCGCCCCGGGATAACGAGTTCCGGAGGTGTAATGTCGTCACGATCGCGCATACAGTCTTAGAGGGGAAGTACGTCAGTCGTTATCTTGCCCCCCATTTAGCCCTCAGTATACCAAAAAAAAAAAAAAAAAAAAACACGAAAGTAAAAATATAACCACACGCATGTTTGGACAGAACCAGGAAACCTTTCCGCGCCCTCCCCCCCCCCCCTTCCCCCTCTTAGCCTTGCGTACTGTTCGCACTCGGCGTTCAGGCTCGTGATACCAGTGCTGCGGGAGGGCTTTCTGGATCCTGTTCCACCCGCTGCTGTGGTTGTGTTCATCTAAGAGTTACATAGAAATGCTGATGTATCTCACTTACTATAACAGCAACCCCTCGCCCCCTAACCCCTCCCCCTACCTCTCGCCCCCCGCCCCGCTCCTCGCTGCCTCGCCCCCTTTCATCTTTCAGACACGTTTTAATTGGTTGTTGTGTAACTCTACTTTGTTTACTTTTTTGGCCGCCATTTTGGCGTCCTACAAGTGTTTTTTCTCTCTTTGCAAGACCAAATATAAATTCAGTTTACTCCATTGATATCTGGAATTCGTTTTTACTTGAACAATCTGGAGTATGTTTAAAGCCATCGCTTTGATGGAAAAGTTCTTGGAAAGGGTGACAAGCTTTCAATCTTGAGTTACAGCAGTTTAAATTTGGTCTTGCAAAGAGAGAAAAAGCACTTGTAGGACACCAAAATGTCGGCCAAATAAGTAAACAAACTCACGATTTCGTCACAGATTTTTCAACCAATAACAGGGCTATAGGCCCTCGCTTGCCGTTTTATCATTTTACAAAGTTACCCGTGCGAAGAAATGAAGAGTATTTCACCCACAAGTGACCCATTTTATTCCGTAAAATGACGTTTATAGCTTATTTAAAACCAAATACGCGGCGTAGATGCAACATTCTGGCTCATATTTTTATTTTATTTACTTTTTTGTGTTAATATTTTGACAGGTAATTCTAAACATGTAATCTAAATAACTAAGTAAATAAATTAATTAAATTAATTAATTAAATTAATTAATCAAATTAATTCATTTTATTAATTTAATTAAATTAATTAGATTAATTAATTAAATTAATTAGATTAATTAATTAATTAATAATAATAATAAATAAATAAATAAACAACTAAGTTCAGCTTTAGGAGTTAAACGATACTTATGACCCGGATTACAAGTTTAAAATTTTGAGTCAAGATGCAGGTCCAAACATTTAATTAAGGTTAATTATCGGCGAATTATTGATTATTTCTCCGTGAGGTATTACGCGATACCTGGGGAAAATAGAACGGTCAATCGGTTTATGGCTCTTCGCCTATTTTATTAGTAATTTGGTTTAAAATTACGGAAGCAAATTTTAGCAAATAAACTGGGTTCGTTTTGCTGATGTCCGGTTGTCAACACGTCTGTGTGTAGGACTTGATTGAGAACAATCCAGGAATAACCTTAAGGATTTTTTAAATAAATTTTTAACAAAAAATGAACGAAAAGCATTTCGGAAACCGATTGTTTGTTCCACCTCCTCATCTACTATTTTCGCCAAGCTCTTTATTTAATGGACACTGCCTAAGTCGGGACTTTCTAACTTGGTAAAAATTCGGCATTGCTGAATTCCGCATGACGTCATTAGTCGCTAACCGTTGAATACTTGACAGTGAAAGTACTGACAACAGTACCGTAAAAAGTACCTCATCATAGATACCATTACTGACAACAATACCTCTAAAAGGCACCTCATTAGGTAGTCATTCCTGACAGCAATACTGTAAAAAGTACCTGATCGTAGGTATTCATTACTGACAGCAATACCTGTAAAAACTAGGTAATTAGGTACTCATTACTGAAAACAATGCCTATAAAAAGTACCTCATTAGGTAGTTATTACTGACAACAATACCTGTAAAAGTACCTCTTCGTAGATATTCAATATTGACAACAATACCTGTAGATATTACCTCATTAGATGCTCATTACTGACAATACCCGTAAAAAGTACCTCATTAGGTACTCTCATTACTGACAACAATATCTATACAAAAAGTACCTCATGGTAGGCTTTTTGCAAGTGTTTGATGATGCTGTAGGCCTTTTCATACGTAACTTCACTAGATCTCGGCTGGCCACAAGGTCTCTGGACATTCTTGTTCATTATCTTCATTACATCTTATATATATATATATATATATATATATTGTTTTCAGGCGTAACGGTCACAGACAGAGTGACCGGGATTTCGGCGTCATCGGGATGAATGTGGACGCCTCGTTCGTGCGGATTCTCATCTTGCAACAACTTCCGGTTTGCGCTCAGGATAACAATCGGTACTTTGAAATGTCACATGACTTGGCTAAAATGCTCTGATTTGATTGGTCACTAAGTCAATAATTTTGCAATGTTGGCCTGAACGGAAAAGTTGGTAGATATTGCATTTATTTGTAATGAAATCTCAGTTGAATCCTCTTGACGTATTCGGAGTCAACATGAAGGCATTTTTGACCTAAAGGTCAACATTTTTCTTTCTGGTATATACTACTTCATGTTGATTCAAAACAAGTCAACATCTGATGAATGTTTTCATCGGATGTTATTATTTTTTATAAAGTTCTGATTTTAATAAGTTCTGAGTCAAGTTGAAACTGGGTTCAAAGGTCAATTTTATCGATAAAAATAATGGTAAAAAGCGTACCATTTTAGAGGAATTTCTCACATTAAGTAGGAGGGGGTGGACCATTTTAACATGACGGGGGTGGGGGGGAGGGGGGTTGGACCATTTTATTTACAAAACCTGGAGGAGATCAAACCATATTTGCATTACGGGGAGGGATCGGGCCACTTAAACATTACGAGGACGGTTTGGATCTTTTTTTTTCGAAAAAGGGAGGAGGAGTGTCTCGGGTGTTCGACTCCTTCTCCCCCCTCTCCCACCCCCCCTTCGGCTCCGCCCCTGCATTGTATTTATGATTGACAGGTGCATGTTGATGGACACCAACGGTTTCCTCATCTACCACCCGAGCGCCTCGGGTCGCTACGAGCACCTCGCCCAGCACGAGCCGGACATTGCCGAGGATCTCATCCGGCGCGGCCACGTGAACGCCGCGCGCTGTAACGACTTCGCGTGGAAGCGCCAGTACAGCACGTGGCGCGTGCGCGGCGACGGGCTAGTGGATGGCGCGCAAATAAACCGCGGCTTCTACAGCATCGTGCCGCTCAAGGATACCAACGTCTTCCTCATCCTACGTGACCTCTCGCGTGACGTCAACCCACAGCAGTGTCACGCCTGCCAGGCCGGTTCCTACCGCGGCGCTAACGGTACGCTCCGGTGCCACCGACTCGACGAGAATGCGTGTAACTGCCCGTGTCACACGGATCTCGCCTACGAATCTTGCCTCAACAGCTTCAGCACGGAGACCGGCACAGAGTTTCCGGTCTGTACCAATATCATCCGTGATCCGGATCCATGCCTGGCCGGGTCTGGATCACCCGGCGCCGCCAGTTTCCCCCCCTGCTATCCGGTCACCTGTGAGGCGTACACGGATCAGTACGAGTGCCAGTTCAGGACGGAGTGTGCGTGGTGCCGGGATCATCCGACGGACGGTCCGACGGGCTGTCACCGTAAAGCTGCCTGCTCGTACGGCGCTGGCGGATCGGCCGCAAAGAGCAGTAAGTGTGTTCCAGCCCTACCTGATCATTGCCCCCCCTCCCCCACCCTCCAGTGATTGTACACTATCGGCCGTAATGCAAAAGTTTGATAAACATTGCAGCAACCTTATTTCGATCCAAACAAGATCTTATTAATAAATATCGGCATATTCTTATTGGGGAATAATATTTCATATTAACTCAGAATAAGTCAATATCTGCTGATTGTACAGTCAGAATGTTCCAAAAAAATTTTGTCAAATTTGATTGGACAGCACGTGATGACGTCACCCCAAAACAATCAGTTGCCCGCTGTCATTGGCTGGCACTCAGAAAGTTGACCAGAAGTCGACAAATATTTGCAGTTAATTGCAATTATTTGTAATCAAAACGTCAATTAAGTCATGTAATACAGCATATATTGAGTAATTGCCGGTCAACATGGAGACATTGTTGACCAGTTACACGGACGTTGACCCAAGTGTCAACATTTTCTCACTGGTTATTGATTAGCAGATATTGGATTTTTATGAGTCAACGTGAAATACTACTGATCATTAAGACAATGTTGACCTTTAGGTCAACAATTTGGTATCTAGTTCCATAATGTCGAGTCATGTTGACTCGGAATAAGTCAGTATGCGATGAGTATCTTTGATTTGATGAACAAGGTGACAGCTGAAAGAAAAACCGTTTGCTACTTTTTGTTGGTAGAGTCGGAGAATACAGCGGGCGTGGTGGCGGGCGTGGTCGTATCGATCGTCGTCGTCGTCGCCGTCGTCGTCGTCATCGTCGTCCTCCTCATCCGCAAACACCGCCATCCGCCCAAATTCATTCCGGATAGCAATGATCCATACAACCCCAACGACAACCCGATCTATGACGAATTGCATGACGTCACGCCCAGCGGACAACGAATCCCAAGGTTTTAATTGTGCAGTATTTTAATCTTTCATTATTATAATTTAATTTTATTGTACTTTAATTTATTTTAATTATTTTAATTTAATCCACACTATTTAACTTACAAAATACTATTTCAAACCTAATGTCGTCGTTGCAGATTTATTGTTATTATTATTATTGTTATTATTATTATTATTATTATTATTATTATTATTATTATTATTATTATTATTATTATTATTACTATTATTACTATTATTATTATTACTATTATTATTATTATTATATAAAAATTAACAAATCCACTTCTTGTTCTTGTTTCACTGGTTGTTTTGAATGGATGTTTTGAATGGAGGTTTTGAATGGAGGTTTTGAATGGATGTTTTAATTTTTCCAGGCAACCAACGATATCGTCCAATGAGACAGCCACCACGACGGCAACCAACTCCTCCACGCCAGTGGGCTTCATTAATACCGCCTTCCGCCACACGGTGGCGCCAGACGCTGGCGATGGTGACGTCACGTACAGCGGCGTGTTGACGGATCAATACCTGACTCAAAGGGAGTCGGTAGGCTCTGCGATGAACACAAGTGCCGTGGATGGGGGGCCTCTGTCGCTAGGTATTTCAAACCAGCCAATGGGATCGGTCGCCGGGACGCCGCTATCCATGCTTAATGCACAGAATTACCACGGCTCGTTCGCACCCAACGGATTCGGCCCACCGAATTCAGCATCACTTGGGCTTCAGCCTCAACATGCCTATAATAGCCAGTGGTCACATGACGCGAGCTTGAGTACGGTAGGAACACCCAGCAGTTTGGGAGTGTCATTCAGCATGGATCCGTCATTCAGCATGGATCCGTCATTCAGCATGGATCCGTCATTCAGCTTGGATCGGTCATTCAGCATGGATCCGTCATTCAGCATGGAACAATCATACAGCATGCGGCCTCAGGCGAATTTGAGAACACCAAACGGTATTGGCACCAGGTTGCAATCGACCCAGAGCGACATCTCAAGCCTAGGACGCTACGTAGAACCGGATTACGGCAGAAACTCCAGCTTTCCCAGATACGACAGTCACATTAATTCCAGCCTGTCCAGTGCTTACCCCGAGGACGCCACACACAGCATGCAGCTGCCTGGGCGCAACGCCCTGCCGGGGAGTACGTTTCCGCAGGAATGCCGTGGGCAGAGACCACGCGATTTTGAAAGCGTTCCTCACAGACCGCAGGATTTTGAAAACGTCCCTCTGCAGCCCTATCCGAGGCCCCACTCGGCGTTGCCTCAGACGTCGTCGCTCCGGCCGGAGAATTACTTGTCTATGAACAAGCAGAGCAGCGATGGCGACATGCTAGAAAACGAACCAAGGAATTTACCAAATAATGTAGGAGGAATGCCTTCAGGTCTTGGGCCAGTGCCAGGGCAAGGTCATCTTACGCCAGGGCAAGATCGTAGTACGCCAGGACAAGGTCAGACTACGCAGGGGCAAAGTCATCTTATGCCAGGACAAGGTCATAGCACGCCAGGGCAAGGTCAGCTTATGCCAGGGCAAGGTCAGATTATGCCAGGACAAGGTCATCTTATGCAAGGACAAGGTCATAGTACGCCAGGGCAAGGTCAGATTACGCCAGGGCAAGGTCCGCTTACTCCAGGGCATGGTCAGATTATGCCAGGACAAGGTCATCTTATGCCAGGACAAGGTCATAGCACGCCAGGGCAAGGTCAGATTACGCCAGGGCAAGGTCAGCTTACACCGGGGCATGGTCAGATTATCCCAGAACAAGGTCATCTTATGCCAGGACAAGGTCATAGTACGCCAGGGCGAGGTCCGATTACGCCAGGACAAGGTCATGTTACAACAAGGCAAGGTCATGGTACGCCAAACCTCGGTCAGCCCACGTCAGGGCTTGGTCAGCCTACGCCAGGCAACCATCAGCCCACGCCACGCCATCACCAACAGCCTATACGTCAACACTCCTGCCCTTCATTGCTGACACCAGAGGGCCACGATGCCAACGACACGCCACCCGTGTCAGTGGCGCACGCGGACGGGGATAGGCACACGCCCTCGCCTGGCGGAGAGCGTCATAACGGACACGCCGAGCGGCAGAGACACGGCCACACAGCACCGCATTCCCATAACACGGACCAGAGACGTGTCCCCATAATGCACACTCCAGGGAACTCCCCGAGTCAACAGCGGGCTTATAGCGAAGACAATTTGAACTTAGACTACGGCGGACAGAACGAAGACATTCATCAGGATTTAGCGCCATCAGTGCCGCCATTTGTATTCCCGCCACCTGGCGTACGAGTGAGCCAACCGCCACAGATGCATCCAGGCGGTGGCGGGACGGACTCCGGGCACGATTCGGTGCCCTCGGATCCTGATAGGGAACCCCCGCCCACTGTCAAGCCGTATTTCGTACGGACAGAACCAATGCCGCTTGAGAACTCGGACTACGGTGGATCGTCACGTGGTTCTGTGTTCTCCAATTATATTTAAGTTAGATATATCGGGTGCTCCTATTGGTCAATTCCACATTCTGCTTTTTACCGTAATCTATGTCTTACCAGAGAGAAGACAGTTACACTACTTGGTGAAATACATGTTTTTTTTGTTGTTGAAAGATTCTATATTATAGTAAACTGCAGGCCGGAAAATTATTTCTGTTCTGTTGGGGGCCTTTCCGGCCTGGGGGCGCGGAGCCCGAGCTAAAGGTCACCCCTATATATATATATATATATATATATATATATATATATATATATATATATATGTATATATATATATATATATATATATATATATATATGGGCTAGAAATTGGCCGGTGGCCCCTTTCCCCCTGGTTTATATATATACACACACACACACATACACATACATATATATATATATATATATATATATATATATATATATATATATATATATATATATATATATATATATATATATATATATATATATATATAAACCAGGGACCCCTCTTATTTCTAGCTCTGAAATTGTAACCAGACTAAGCTGACAAAAGCCTTACCGTAGTTAGTTTAGCGGTCAGAAATGTCGTGTATTCTACATTAAAAGTACGTTCTTTTTTTGTGTGTGTAACTGGCTCTATTCATCATTGGCAACAACATGTACACACCTTACAGTGTCCAGTTATTTTTTAACAAGCATTTACGATCGTATTTAACCTTTTAATTTTTTTAACTTTTGTTGTTGTTGTCATACCTGGAGGTGTGTGTTCGAATCTCACTCTCGTGTTACATTCCGTATCTTAGAGTTTGTGATACTTTTTGCGTGTGATATTAAAGTTCTTCACAAGAGACAGAAATTTGAATATTTTATATAAAACAGCATGTGCAAGTTGTTTCATCGTCTGAATTTTTATATCAATTTGTGATATCAATTTTGTGGTATCAATTTGATTAGCAATACATGATTGATAAATTAAAACATTTTTTTTATGTTCAGACATGAAAATGATATATGTTTGCATGTGGTTGTATAAGAACCAATTATTTTTCAAGAAAACAGCAGAAAAAAAATTACTGTAATTTGCTCAAATGTTATGGGTTAAAATAACCCTTCGACACCCATTGGAAGGATTTTTGTTTTTGTTTTATTCAGAGCGTGTATATTTTAGTCTTTTTATGGTTGTCAAAAACATGACATTTAAATCAGTGGCGGATACAAGGTTTGGTCTCGGGGGGGTGAGGGGGTGAGGCGAGGGGGCGGAGCTGAGGCGAGGGGGGAGGGGGATTTAACCTCACAAAATAACACGAAGTACCGACGTCACCAGTCATAGTTTATCAGTCTATTTTTAATGTAATTGAGCTGGAGAGGGGAGTGGGGGGTTGCAACCCCTGAAACCCCCCTTCCCCTTAGACCCCACTCCCTCCCCTCCAGCTGGATCGGCGACTGTATAGAAACTGTATACCAACTTTTTGGAGTATCTACCCATTAAATAAATCAGTGATGGCAATGTGTATAGTTAGTTTTCTTTCTTTTGTTCAGAAATTAGACGTCAAAATAATGCTCTTTGGGTAGATGTATTTCGTGAGTGGCATATGAGTATTTTTAAGTATTCCAGAGGGATTGAAGGTCTTTGTTTAAGACCAGGGCCTTAAATAATAATAATAATAATAATAATAATAATAATAATAATAATAATAATAATACTATCCTTGGTGCTAATAAACATCACAGTAATAAAAATAATCACAATAATAATAATAATAATAATAATAATAATAATAATATCCTTGGTACTAATAAACATCACAGTAATAAAAATAACCACAATAATAATAATAATAATAATAATAATAATAATAATAATAATAATAATAATAAAATAATAATATTAATAATAAGTACCTAATAAGTATCCCTCGTGTTAGTACCTTGGGCGAGCCCTGTCTATATTAAAGGCCATTACTTTTATATGTCTAGATTTTAAATCTATAATGCTAAATTTTAAATTTTTAATGCCGATTTTAAATGTTCTGTGTGGTCATTCAATTCAAATATTGTAGATATTCTTGTTTATATAATTGTGTTCACGTTATATCTTGTTATTTTTTGTTGTTGTTTGCTGTAAATCGATGCTGACGTCACAAGAGGGGCAAATCCTCTTGGATTATTTTTTGTTCAAATAAAGTTACACTGATTCGGGTTATTTGTATTCATTGCAGTACTTTGTTCAGAGAACACGTGATAGTGGCATTGTCTTTGCGAAAGTTTGTGATAGTGGCACTGTCTTTGTGAAAGTGTGTGAGAGTGACACTTTCGTGATGAAACTGTGTGGCAGTGGCACTGCTGTGATAGAGAACTCTGATATTGGCACTGTCATCATGTAAGTGTGTGGTAGTGGCACTGTCGGAATGTAAGAGTGTGATATTGGCACTGTTTTTTTGTGAAATTCAGGGTCCGTCTCACTGCCGCAAGGAAACTTCGTGACAGGTTTGTGGCACTGTCGTGGTAAAAGTGTGTGTCGTTGGCACTATTGTGATGTGTGTGATAGTTGCATTGTCATGACGATCGTTTGTGATAATGACACCGTCGTAGTGAAAGTTTATGATAGTGGCACCGTCGAAAAGAATGTGTGATAGTTACACTGTTCTAGTGAAAGTGTTAGTTTATGGCACTATAGAAGTGAAGTATTTGATAGTGGCCCTGTTGTAACCAAAGTGTGTGACAGTGGCACTGTCGTGATGTAAGTGTGTGACAGTGGCACTGTCGTGATGTAAGTGTGTGATAGTGGCACTGTCGTGATGTAAGTGTGTGATAGTGGCACTGTCGTGATGTAAGTGTGTGATAGTGGCACTGTAGTGATGTAAGTGTGTGATAGTGGCACTGTCGTGATGTAAGTGTGTGATAGTGGCACTGTCGTGATGTTACTGTGTGATAGTGCCAAATCCCCCCCACCCAAAAAAAAGAAAGAAAAAAGAAGAAAATATGCTGTTCTTTCAACAAATGCGATCCGAGTGCGTTGAATTTTTTTGTGTTCACCTCAAGCTCCTATATCAGGCTTGGATTTTATTAAGCAATTAAGCCTGATTTGGTCGAAATATTGGCAAATAAAACAGCATCCAAAACGTGATAAAAATAGAATAAAAGTAAGTTCCTGAACCCTGTTTGGTCCAGGGGTAAATACCTTCGGCTTCGATTTAAGAGGTCGTGAGTTCTATAGCACTTACCACTCACTGTATTTTTATAATATCGCCATTGGTAAATTTTGAAGGTTTTATTGACGTAACTGCTTCCCACAGAACCGTTCCGTGTCTATTTTATATTCCTCTTCTGTATTACTTCGTCTGTCTTTGGCTCAGATTTGTGATTGTAAAAACTTTCTTTCTTACTTTCTTTTCTTTCCTTTCTTTTATTTAATTTCTTTCTTTTCTTTCATTTAATTTTTCTTTTGTTTATTTTCTTTCTTTCACTTCTTTCCATTTCTTTCTTTTAATTATTCCTCTCTTCCTTTTCTTTCTCTTCTTTTCTTTTGTTAATTCCTTTCTATTCTTTCCTTCTTTTCTTTTTATTCTTATCTTTTCCTTCTTTTTTGTTTCCTCCTTTCTTACCTTTTTCGTTCTTTTTTTTCTTTCCTTTTCTTTCTTTACTTGTCTTTTCTTTTCCTTCTTCTCTTTCTTTTCTTTAATCTTTTCTTTCTTTCGTTCTTTTTTCAGCCTTTCTTTCTTTATTTTTTCTTTCTTTCTTGTAAATATAGCCAATACCAGATAGCTCTGTAACGCACATGCAATGCTCTTCGTCCCACAGATTCTCTCTTATTGCTTTTGGTGGCAAAGATGCGCGGAAGATCTGAACCCAAATCTACATTTTATAAAAATTGGTAGGATTCTACTTTCACTTACGTAATATCTTCGGTTGTTCGGCTGGGCACAATGTCTACGGACATTCTTGGTATTTTTTTAAAACATTTAGACCCGACCTTGGCTAAAGTATTTTTTTATTATTTATTTATTGACGCGGCATTGACCAAAAATTCTTGTTATACACCCCCTCCCCCACCCTGAGGGGAAGCATTTTGTTTTTGTACTTTATGTGTGTGTGTGTGAGTGAGGTGGGGGTATGTGTGTGTGTGAGTGAGTGAGTGAGTGAGGTGGGGTATGTGAGTGAGTGGGTGACGTGGGGTATGTGTGTGGTGTGAGTGAGTGAGTGAGTGACGTGGTGTGTGTGTGCTGAGTGAGTGAGTGTGTGAGTGACGTGAGGTATGAGTGTGTGTGTGAGTGACTGAGTGAGTGAGGTGGGGTACGTGTGTGTGAGTGAGTGAGTGAGGTGGGGGTATCTGTGTGGTTTGTGAGTGAGTGGGTGAGTGAGTGAGTAAGTGAAGTGGGAGTATGTGTGTGTGGTGTGTGAGTGAGTGAGTGACGTGGGGTATGTGTGTGTGGTGTGTGAGTGAGTGAGTGAGTGACGTGGGGTATGTGTGTGTGTGGTGAGTGAGTGAGTGAATGAATGAGTGAGTGAGTGCGTGGCGTGGGGTATGTGTGTGGTATGTGCGTCACTTGATTTTGTTGACACGATAACTTGTGCAAAACATCGGACCAGCTTTTGCAGTTTGGATCACAAATAACTGCAATATCTGTAGATTTTACGTTCTGTACAACAATGGGTCAACAATGAATAATTATGGACTTGAGAATAGACCAATCAGTAATATCCAAAGTCACGTGATAATACTGAATGGCGCTTGAGTCTCTGTGCGTTAACAAACTTATGTCTTGACGACGTATATAAGTATATAAGTGTATATAAGTGTATAAGTATATAAGTATAGAAGTACAAGGAAGTATAATATGTGATGATAATTGTGTTATATATATATATATATATATATATATATATATATATATATATATATATATATATATATATATATATATATATATATATATATATATATATATATATATATATATATGTGTGTGTGTGTGTGTGTGTTATTTATATAACTTATTCTATCCATGAATAAGATAAAATAAGTGACCATTTCAGTTGACAAATATATATTACGAAATATTTTTAAAAAATGTCGGTAATATAATAGTAAGGGCCTGTCCGCAGAATATATACATACCACTGGAATCCCGAGGAGAGCAGTGTCAGGACTGCATGGTGATGGCGGTGAAATTATACCGGAATCCCGGCCAAATTTACCAGTATTCCGGTACATATCACCCGGATCGCTACGGGATCCAGATCTGCGTGGTGATGGCGGTGAAATTATACCGGAATCTTAGCCAAATTTGCCAGGATTCCGGTACATATCACCCGGATCGCTACGGGATCCAGATCTGCATGGTGATGGCGATGAAATTATACCGATATCCCAGCCAAATTTGCCAGGATTCCGGTTCAAATCACCCGGATTGCTAGGGGATTCAGGTCGTTCATATAGGTTGAAATTTTTTGGCCAAAAACAACACCCCGGAATTTGCCCCTAAACTGTGCCTTCGGAAACCCCACCGGGATCATTTCTTTATCCGGATACACAACTTCGGAATGAACATCAAGATCCCGGCATATCCTGGAGAGATTCTACCGCGATCGCACAGGCTGATACAGCGATTTACGGCCAGGATACTGAGCGAGATCCCGATTGCTGAATTTTATACAGCTTTATCCACTTCGTCTTGACTCTAAAATGGAGGGAGGGGACGGGGAGGGGGTGGGTGGAGAGACACTCACGTTCCAACAGGTCACCTTGCGTGTCGTCCATGCCTGTTTAATACGAACCTCTAAACGCGGGGTGCCAATTTTGAAATCATACCAACGTCTGAAAGAACACCCCCCCCCCCCACTCCCACCCCCTACTCCCCGCTCGTACCGAATGACAATGAACTGCCACTCCACACGGATCGGGTCTGGCCTAAAAAAATTGCCTCCCCCTCCCCTTCTCCGCTTTCCTGCGGGTACGCATAGTAACATTCGATACGAAGTACCCCGCCCCTCTCCCCACCCGTCCCCCGTACCCCACGCCGAGGGTCTGGGTGTCTGTGAAAACGAAGTAAACGACTTTGTGAGTGGAGGCTCTTTGTATGATAGTAGCTCTCTCTTTATATATGAATTCACTATCACTGCATGAAAAAAAGAAAAAAAAAAAAAGCACAAAAAAGCTACTTCACGCCAAGCCGTCATTTGTATTGACAACAGTGGTTAAGATTTATCATAATCTGTCTGAGTGTCGCGATGTACAGGCGAGAACCGGTCAATTAATATTGGTAGTTAATTAGTTTCTCAGTGGTTCTATGATTAGAATCATAATTATAATTTCGCTTTTTTTGCTGTGGGGCCATTTTAAATATTAACGTGACACTGCACACCTATGCGACGCTGATACAGCCAAGTGACACTGCACAGCCAAGTGACACTACACACCCACGTGACACTGCACAGCCACGTGACATTGCACAGCCAAGTGATAGTCTCCATATACTGTCAGACAAAACTTTCCACGGGTTAACGATGCCCCTACTTCTCATCATCGCTAATGACGTTTTTATGCTTTGCCATTAACTTGACTACTTGTCTAATCTGTACTCTAATCTCATACACAATCTATACAGTTGAACCTGCCCTATGACCAATTCGGTAAATAAATTTTCCATACCATATAGAAGCACTTCTTATACGTTGAAGGTGTGGGGCAGGGGCGCGGGGGATGATTGGATAAGGGGGGGGGGGGGTGCGCTCACTTTTCACTCTCGGTCGTACTTACGGGGTTCTCACGTACAAAAAAAATAAAACATAGAAATAAGTGGCACTCAATTAAAAGTGATCTGTGACCTGCGAAACGAAGCGTTGTTTGGTATCATCATGCACTGGACCAAATGTCGTTCTGGCTTTCAATTCGAGACCTGTTTGCAAAATTTTGGATTATCAACTTTTAAAGGAAAGGCATCCAACTGTAAATATATATTTAGCAATAGGTGTAAATTTAATTACAAGCTAAATAACAAAAATAAACGAATCCGGATTTAAGATTGATAATTTGGTGACAAAGCAAGATCCAGAATAATTATGGCCGATGAACAAAAAACGACCGTAATTCGGGATTTTGATGAGATTTTTAAATACATTGGCAATGCTGGTGTGTACCAGATCATGCTCTACCTCTTGCTGGGATTGCCTAGTTATTTCTCTGGATACCAGAATATTGCTGTGACCTTCCTAGCCCCGGATCAGGAGCACTGGTGCCGGATTAATGAGCTAGAAGACTTCCCCCACGATCAGCAAAAATGTGTCGGTGAGTAGATATTTTTTTCTTAATCGAAACTATTATGTTTTTTTTATAATCCCTGAACAAAAATCTTTCACCCGCCTTTGTACAAACCAATCCAGCCCGGTGAGGGTGGGAGGGAGAGGGGGATTCTTTGACTTTAAAAACATACTCTCCGTTTTAACCAAACGTTGATACCTTTACCAACTTCCCTTCTACACGAGAAGTGTCAAATTTAATTTTAAAACATCCTTTTTCACCGAATTGCATACGGCATTTACTACAAAGATAAAACGAAAACCATGGACGCGGATTACAGTTCAGAAAGTATCCCTCTTTTTGTGGGAAACTCGGAATATCTAATGTCTGTACCCTCCCCCCTCCCCTTTTTAACTAAATTGGCCGTACCGGGCCGGACTCGCGTCTGGCGTCAAAATTACTCTCCTTTCTCCTCGCTTTTGAGTTGGACATGGTAATCCATATAGGTGTCCAATCCTCCCTTCCGCGTCCCTCCCTCAGACGTCCCTCCCTCCCACGTCCCTCCCTCAAACGTCCCTCGTTCCCACGTCCCTCGTCCCACATTCCCACGTCCACGTCCCTCCCTCCCGCGTCCCTCGACATAATTGTCAGCTTCCGGATTATTATCTTGAACTAGACCATCGAAATGAATAAAATGTAACCTCATTTGGTACAAATAAATCAAATTCAGTTTTCTAACCGTTTTTGAGATACTGGTCAACTTACAGTTTTGACCTTGACCACGACGGAGGAGGTCAAGATAACCGAGGTACCTGTTATATAACGTCTTTTAGGCCAAATGGTCAAGAGATAGAGGGTCATCTCTAACCGTTTTCGAGATAATGGTCAACTTCCGGTTTTTGACCTTGACCGTGACCCAGCAGGTCAAGGTCACCGAGGTACCTCTTATGTAACGTTGTTTAGGCAGAAAGGGTCGAAAATGAACTCAAAATCGCTCTATCTCTAACCGCTTTCGAGATAATGGTCAACTTCCGGTTTTTGACCTTGACCGTGATCCAGAAGGTCAAGGTCACAGAGGTAAATCTTATGTAACGTTGTTTATTCCCAAAGGATAAAAAATGAGCTCAAAATCGCTCTATCTCTAACAGTTTTCGATAATAGTCAACTTCCGGTTTTTGGTCTTGACCGTGACCCAGAAGGTCAAGATCTCCGAGGTACCTCTTTCATAACGTTGTTTAGGCCCAAAGGGTTGAAACTGAGCTCAAAATCGCTCTATCTCTAACCGTTTTCGAGATAATAGTCAACTTCCGGTTTTTGACCTTGACCGTGACCCAGAAGGTCAAAGTCAACGAGGTATCTCCTATGTAACGTTGTTTAGGCTCAAAGGTCAAGGTCACAGAGGTAAATCTTATGTAACGTTGTTTAGGCCTAAAGGGTCGAAAATGAGCTCAAAATCGCTCTATCTCTAACCGTTTTTGAGATAATGGTCAGCTTCCGGTTTTTGACCTTGACCGTGACCCAGAAGGTCAAGGTCACCGAGGTACCTCTTATGTAACGTTGTTTATTCCCAAAGGGTCGAAAATGAGCTCAAAATCGCTCTATCTCTAACCGTTTTCGAGATAATAGTCAACTTCCGGTTTTTGACCTTGACCGTGACCCAGAAGGTCAAGGTCACCGAGGTATCTCCTATGTAACGTTGTTTAGGCCCAAAGGGTCGAAGTCACGTGACCTTTGACCTTGACCCTCAAGGTCAAGGTTAGTGATGAAAGTTTACCCTTTACTGAGTACGTTTTATGCATTCACACTGTTATTTGAGCACTTTTATGGCTACTTTTCGTGATTAATAAGCGTTTTCAAAAATATTTTGACCTCAATTTGACCTTGACCTCTGAGGTTCAAGGTCAAAATTTTTTACGGATTTGACGACAACTCATTACCTTCTATGTCTCTGCGAAATGCGGTCTTTTCACGACAAACCCTGTAGGAGGAGTTTTCTGGAAACCACTTTGAGGTCAAAAAAAACTTTGACCTCAATTTGACAGTGACCTTCAAGGTCAATGTAAAAAATTCTTGCGGATTTGACGACATCTCGTCACCCTCTATCACTGTGCCAAATTTCATTGTCCTACGTCAAATAGCCTAGGAGAAGTTTTCAGGAAACCTCCGTGACGGAAAAAAAGAGAAAAAAAAAGACAAAAAAAAAAGGACAGAAATTTCGAGAAAAACTACAAACTTATACCCATTTGCAAACGAAGTTTGCAAGTGGGAATGACTGTGAGATTACACAAATAACACAATTACAGAACTCGAATGCAATCAAAACCTCTTTGTCAAAACAATTAACGGAGATTCAATCTGCAGATTGGCGAAACACCGACACCCCGACCCAAGAGCCGGAGATGTATTCAATAGAAAGTGAAAGTGATTCTGGATATCTGCTCGCTGCTCTGTTATCCCCAAAATAACTTGATTTTTTTTAATTTCACAGAGATACTGAAACATTATTATAATAATAAAAATGGGGGGGGGTCTGTTTCTATCACTGCAAAAAAGGGGGGTCTGTTCCGGGGGGGGGGGGTCTGTTCCGTTTACCGGTAAAAATTATGTCGTTGCTGGGCTGCATCTCCAAAACTATTTTTCGCAGTGTTATAAACTTTTACACACGGATAAAACAGACATTGAAAGATGTGCAGCGTGGTATTTTTGTTGAAACTCATGAAAGTTTGTATGAAGTTGTCATGGTGATAGATTTTTTTGTTATTATTAAGACTTGCTGGTCAAAAGGTCAAAAAATTTTACTGATTTGACGACAATTCATTACCCTCTATGTCTCTGCCAAATGCCGTCTTTTTACGACAAACCCTGTAGGAGGAGTTTTCTGGAAACCACTTTGAGGTCAGAAAAACTTTGACCTCAATTTGACCTTGACCTTCAAGGTGAAGGTAAAAAAATTCTTGCGGATTTGACGACATCTCGTCACCCTCTATCACTGTGCCAAATTTCATCGTCCTACGTCAAATAGCTTAGGAGGAGTTGTCTGGAAACCTCCGTGACGGAAAAAAAAGAGAAAAAAAAAAAGGGGGAAAAAAAGGACAGAAATTTCGAGAAGAACTACAAACTTATACCCACATGCAAACGAAGTTTACAAGTGAGAATTATCTGTTCCTTTTTTTAATGATTTAAAGGTTCGTTTTTTAATGTGACAGGTATACCTTACGACACAGAAGAGAACAATTTTCATGAATGTGAATATTACCAACTTGATTACGACAACATGACGGACGAGGAAATCTGGAACTGGGACTGTACGTATTCTCGTAATGGTACGCAGCCGGAAACAGCCGAGTGTAACTCGTGGGTTTACGACCAATCTGAATTTACCCGAACTGCCACGACGGAGGTAAGTCATGTGAAATATATATATATATATATATATATATATATATATATATATATATATATATATATATTCCACAAATGCAATTGTTGCATGACTGGTATAAGTGCAGTATTTTGATTGGTCCATGTTTAATAAAAGAAAACATTGCACCTATTTGTAATCAAGACACATATATTAACTTATATAGAGTCAACATGAGGTCAACATGTTCTCACTGGCCAATAATACTTCACGTTGGCTCAAAATAAGTAAATATCTGCTGAATGTTACTATTGTTATGTCAAGTTTAAAAAAATGGAAGCGTAGGCTTTAAATAAGAAAAGACTAAGCTAAGTAAGACTTTATATATTATTCAACACAGATTAGCTGATCTTCGTTGCTATACTATCGGGGTAAAATAATGGCCAAAGTTTCCAAGTGCATACGACTTGTAATAAGTAATGGTATGTAATAAGTACCCGAATTGTCAAATTCTTAAATTAAGCAACATCGGTTTTGACGAGATGTCAGCTGATACCGCGCATCTATCGAGAAACCAGATCAAGATCGGTTTATAATATACATATATAGTATGTATATATAGTTATGCAAGCGTCGATAGATCGACAAAAGATCATCAGAGTGGCAAGAAGTTTGCAATCAATAAACTTGAATAATTCATTATATATTTGATATAAATTTCAAATTTATATGTGTACCTTTTCCTATATGATAATTAATATACATTAAGTTCGTTTGGTTTCGTTTAATTTTGCATTAGTTTATATGGTAAAACAAAAAAATGCAGAATGGTGACTTATTGAGATAAACATACAACATTTGGAAATTGGTGTAAAGCATTGGGCAGAACTAATCTATTTATCGGAAACTATGTCTGTATTTGGGTGCAGTATGACCTGGTGTGTGACAGAACCTTCCTGGTGTCGCTGGCGTCCACGATCTATCTCTTCGGCATCATGGTGGGGGCGCCCATTTCCGGTTATTTGTCAGACAGGTAAGAGGGTGCAATAAACAAACGGTGAGGCAATCTTGGTAATGAGGGCTCAGGGTGGTGCTGGGAGTGGGGGGGGGGGGGGAGGAGGAGGGAAATAGTGCGGACGGGTTTTTTTTTTTCCTTTTTAGGGGAAAGGTATTTGACATAAATTTTTTTGTGGTAAATCTGATGTTCTCAAATAAACTTTTGGGATTTTTGTTTACCTTTTCAACAGTAATTACACCGCTTCGGCTGAAACATGCATCTTTTTTGGTAATATATGTCGCGAATTTCTTGAAACAAACGCAAATGCACGCATTATTCAACAACAGTACGGTATTCTAGGTAACAACATTAAGTGACTGCCAGTGATATTTTACCCTATTTGCCGTTGCCCTAAAACAGATCACCTCTGCGAGACCTATCCCATAAGTATATACACAGAGCGGATGGATGTTATTAAGTTGTTCCACTCTTCGATGAGTACTATTTTTCGCGGAGTCCCCAGTGAATGTGCGGAGTAAGAAGGTGTTATACACAACAAACCGTACCGCCGTAGAGGTTTGCTGTTGGACAACAACGCGAAAATTCCCGTTGTTATAAAACAGCTGACCTCTGATGAGATCCACAGTGGAGGTTGGGTTGTTTTTTTTTTTTTTTTTTTTTTTTTTTTGTTTTTTTTTTTAACAACGCGACAATTCCCGTTGTTATAAAACAGCTGACCTCTGATGAGATCCGCCTTAGAGGTTTGCTGTTGGACAACAACCGCCTATTGACTAATTAATTTTCCTAATTTTACGTCGTGACAGTTCTGAAAAACTATGCATATCCCATAAGCCAATTCGCACTTTGGGATTTTTCCGGTGGAGGTGTTGTTTCGACTGAAAATGTTGGGGGATAAATTAGAAAGAAATGATAAGGGAAAAACATAAAAATTCTAATTTTCTTTCAACATGCACATTTTCAAATTTATAAAGCCATCATATGATCTTTTAAACTTTTTTACTTGTTATTCAGTCCCTTTAATAACCAACATTTGAATATATTTCT
>CATKHT010000138.1:0-42500 GCA_949752745.1 Protula sp. h YS-2021 | reverse complement strand
AATGGCATGGGCTCATGGATAAATACTAGTGACCATGTATGCATCAGTTCATCAAAAATACTGTCAAGGCTGTGAAGAGTGCAAAAGAGAAAACACTGGTACAAGGGACATAACCTCCATAATACCCTTAAGATAATTCATCTATGGTGTGCAATTTCTGTTGATGTTAAGGAACCGCATATTATTTTCAAATTTCTCAATTTGAAATGATTGCAATGGGACAAATAAAGCTTTGAACAAATATTTCACAAAATTCCTTTGTTTCCACGAAGTACCTCTCCAGAAGGACTGGGATGCACACGTTCCGGTGGCACTGTATTAAAACCATTATGCACCGAACGATGGGAAAACCGATTATACGCCGTTTAATAACCTGTATTGCAAACATGGGCATTCCCCAGTGTGATTTAATCTTCCATTTAAAGTTTCCTATATGTGGCTACCCACTCTTGTTCAAAGTTATGTCAATGGTCTCTGGAACAAATTAGCTGAAGCACATGACGTGTTAAAGATTAAATACAAGGTTTCTAAAATAATTTCATTATCCAGAAAAAAACCCTCCAATTTTGTACCGCAAACTCACTTTAAAGAGCGTTAGTCCTCATTACATTGTGCACCAAAATGTTAGCAAAATCAATTCCTCAAAACTCCAGTGCTTGAAAACAACTAGAAATAAAAACTTTGTTCTAATTGAAAATACAGTAAACGGACTTCGGTGAATGGGATGGTGACATGATGATTCAGTTTGACGCAATATGTCAAGGTTAAATTGTAAGGCGTCATTTTGAGCTTTACAATTAGAAAATGCCAAATATAAAGAAAAAAAAATATCAGTGTATCTCAAAAATTACCAGTGAAGAAAACCTCGTTTTGATATCAAAATATATCAAATCGACCATGAAAAGTTCAAATTTTGTATAAATTAAGTTAAGACATGCGCCAGGTCTATGTATGGTAAGAACTAAATACCCTTGGTCAGCGGGCTTTGCTGCTCTTGTAATTAGAAATCATATGATCTCTATGATTACCAATAAATGTCATTAATAATAAGCGGCAACGACTGTTAAAAAATACAAAATTACTTCAAAAAGCTTTTTAATATACAAATCAATTGACTACACTTGTGATAATACATCAACCGTTGTAATTATTTCTTGACATAAGAGAAATTGCCATGTATGCTATTTTATGGAAATTGAACCATTTATTATATTTCAAGCAGTTAATTTGTGCGAAAACATGTCTGTCAATATCAAAGCATGGTCCATCGGTGGTTACAAAAAATAAATTATTCCACTTTCATTTGTTTTGTCTTTTATTAACATCACATGCAATAAAATGTTCTACTTATCAAGGAGATTTGTAAGTTAAATGTATTATACGATTTTTAACTTATGACAAACTATGTGACAAAATACTTTCACTGCCATAACTCCATTAACACAATACTATAACACCCGGTAAAATCCGGATTCAACCCGGGTTGGGTGATCACACATAATTTTTAAAACGACAGGGTTCGACAACTCACCTTAGATGGTGTTTTAAAGTGAGTTTGTTAATGCAAATTCCGATGTGAAACTCAAACCCTAGCTGTAGTGAATATTAACTGGACTGTTACACTATGCATTATTTATCACTTTTGTGGAATCTTTCGTGCAGAAGTTGCTACCTACTTTCTTATGGAGCGCAAAACAAACCACATAAATATAAGTTATTTGAGAAGCATGCTATCAGAATAAGCAGATATTCTGAGCCTCAAAAGTACATGTGTGCATATAGTTATTTTATTTCTTCTGCGGAATCGTTTCTTGATAAGCAAGTTTTGCATTTTGAGCTTCCTTGAAGTACATTGGAATCTTTTACGTTGTTTTGGTAAGATCTTGTAAAATCTGAGCAAATATCTCGAAGTAAAATGAATTAAAACGTTCTGAATTCCTCACGTTTTTATGACATTAAATTTCACAATACCTTGTTCTTTCATGGCATTTGGCTTTTCCTGGGTTGTGCGTGAACGCAAACATTTACAATGCAAACTCGGGTTGGTTCAAGGGAGATTGCAATCCCGATTGTTTGAATCCTGTATCGGTTTTTAACTACATTTCTGATGCAGTGTAGACACAATTACGCGCTGGGAAGGGAAGGGAGTTGAATGGGATTTTACCACCGGAAATTCAGGTTTTTTTCTTATATTTTATACTTTAAAAGGGAACCAGATTTTTTTATATATTTTATATCAATTGTGCCATAACTGACAATTACGTGCACGATATTTTACGGTTCGTCTAAAGAGATGCGGTTGTTTCTGAAAAAAATGAGTATATTGTGCTTCGTGCTATTTATCATATGGAGTATTTTGGGAGAAATCTGAAATTCCATTGAAATCCATTTATGCAACAAAAACATCTAAAGGTATATACAAAAGCAATATAAATAATCTCTTGCCTTTATCTTCTAAGGTTAGAAGTATATGAAATCTACTTCAAAATTCCCAATAAAAGCGTGTTTAAATAAACTCCTGTTCATATAATAACTGATGCAATATTTCTTACATTATTGCCATTTAATATTTTACTGAAAACATTTTATGTAGTCTCACAATATCATGATGTATTACTCTTTAAATAATTTTGAAAAAAGCTTGTTTTTAAAAATACAATATTTTGGAATAAAACATAACTTATTGAGATCTGCATTTTCATTTTTGCAAAAAGTGAAACCATCACAAACCTAGTGCTCTGGTTGCATCAAAACGATCAAGAGAATGTAAATCACTATTCTCTTTTAAATTACACACACACACACACACACACAAAAACAAAAAATTGCTTTTTGAAGGCTTTTGTGTTAGACATTGTATTGCTACTCTCGAAATTAATTGCGCATAAATATATGCTCACTGATTTTATTTTAATCTTAACCGACTGTAAAACGTAAGTTTCGTCTGAGCCAACATACATAATAGAACACAGAATAATTAATAAACGAATCTTACAGGCCTCAAAGCTTAACGGTTCCTGTTTTGTTCCTCCGGTACACCATTTACTTAAAATTTGATCATCCAATCAAAATTCTGGTAAAAAAAATATATACATGAATTATAAATTTATGGAATGAATGAAAACAATATTTTGAGCTTTTTGATCAGTGCCTAACGAATATTAGTGTCCATGATATAATTTTGATGACAAATTGCCAGTGGATCCTTGGGAACTGAAAGGTCTGATCGACATAGTCATGGGCTACATTCGTTGGAAAACGAACAAATCCAAGTTAACGGACATAAAAACGTATTAGAAAATTTTGACACAATCAGTTGACACGTCCTGCACAAAACATGTTTTGGTTTAGGTGAGATGAAAAAAAAAAGCCACATAATTTAATAACATTTTTGTCATATAATTGCTTAATTAGTAACTTAAAGGTCACGCATCGCGCGAATGGCATGTCGGATTTCAGAATTGGATTGATTGATATCAGTATTTCCTGACTGGATTTCACGACTAGGATAACCAAACATAAAGAATGGAGCAGGTCTCAGATGCTCATAGTCGTCGAGCGTGCATGGACACCGCGTTGCTTTTTCCGCCATCTTTCCGTTGGCGCTAGACTTAAAATGGCTATTAAGTCCACCGTCCGTGTGTTTGGCATCTCCGTGGAGTTCCTTGTATTGCTTGAGGACGTCCAAGAGTCGGCCAACAATGACTAACCTGGATTTGCGTTCTCTGCAGCATATGTAGCGTGGTACTGGAGCGGTTAAAATATGTTTACATGGATGAAAAAGGTCCCTAGGATGAAAATATTCTTGCATTAAACCTGTATTCAAACATTTCTTCAGTAAAGCGTAAACCCTAATTGCCCAACACAACGGACTCTGGCACTTATTACGTTGGGTTTGTATATTTGAATGTGTCAAGTAGAGTACACACGTCTTCAGCATGTACGATCTAATAATGTTATGCACATCATCTGTTGCACCGAGGGATATTAGCTGTTGGAAAGTAGGCCTGAGAATGTTTGAAATGCGAATAGCCTTTGCTAATTGGTAACCTTCCCTGACATAAGAAGGGATTACTCTTATGATATGACTTTCGTACTGCGAAAAGTTGTTATCATTGACACGTATGATGTCTTTATAAAGCTTTGGAACTTGCACGCTTGTTGCCGTTTGCAAGTATGCGTGTTTGTTAAACTGCATCCTTTCTTCAATTACTGCTTTTGTTGCGATTACAGGGACAATGTCTATAGAGATCTTCATATCTCTATAATTACGACCTGCCCAGAGTATATGGATGGCAGGATATCTGCCCAGGCTGCTCACTTTGAACCCGTCTAATATCAGTCGACTGTCCTTGTCTTTGTAAAGATTTATTTGATACAAAGCTTTACGGATAATTTTGGAAATGATATTCTTATCCAACGCACTACGAAATAATAATAACACGTCATATTCGTCAGGGAAAAATGATCTTGTACCTTCTTGACTACTCCCAGTTAATGTGAAGGCTTTAGGCAAAAACACATCTTTAATATCATTGTTTTCGTATTGATCCATCTGACACATTTGTTCAAAGACCCACAAGACGGCTTGTCTCACTTGTTGAGCTTCAACACTGTTTTCATGGTTTTGCAGATCTTTCATTTTAAGAAGAAGTTTAGTCACGACTATATCAGTGTCTGAGCAGTCATCAGTATCGTTTACTGACTGGCTTGATGATAAAAATTTAGTTTCTTGGTACCATTTGTTAAGGCTTGAAGCGTCGTTTACTTTTGCTAATTTCTTTAGTTCTTTACTGGGATTTTTCGATCTTAAGATGTAACGCTGTAAACATAAATATAAAATGTTACTGTTTGAAGGTTCAATAACCATGAACACCTTAGGATAATGTTTAAAGAACAGATCTATGTGATTAGGTATCCCCACCTTTAAAGCCTCTCCGACAATCGATGCTATTTTGTGCGTATATGTTTCATTTGAACCCAGGCTACCCTTGGTGATGTCTTCGTCGTAAAAGGTGTCCATGCCAGATTCCGTGTAACTGTGGGCGCTTTCATGGAAACGAATAAGATTCAAGTAAAACTCACATAATGTTGTTACTTTTACATTTTGTGAGGGTACTTTGTTTTCATATAATTTATCCCATAGCAAACTAACTGAGTGGATTACATCGACAGAATAAGCATTCACTATTGCATGTTTAATCATGCTGATAATGAGTTGTTCATGATCCAACGTTATGACATTTTCCAGTTTATCCATTATCGTTTCAAAGAGAACTCTATTATTTCGTATCTTATGAAGCCAATTATCATGTTTAATTGTACTGTTTTCCAACAAGTGCAATACTATCTCATAACTGTCGCGAGAGACTAACAATTTGCTTAGCAATGCCCCATCATGACTATAAACTAGTCTACAAACCGTGTCTCTATATTTCGTAAAGGTACATTTTTTCAGTGCATGCCTTAAGTCAATAATATCCCCCCAATAGATAACACGATTCATATCCTTATGTGATGTAAAACGACCTCCCATGTTGATAAAGGATTGCAAAACGTATGAGTAAAGGTATTACGCTAAAAAAATATGTCAATATGCTCTTTTGTAGCTGGTTCTGTACTCAGCTTTTTTAGCTAACATCTTTATGATTGTATCATGTTTTTCTTCTTTTTTGTTCATCTTTCTCTTTCTTTTATCACTTCCTGAGTGGATGTTTATGTATCAAATGTATGTTTTTCATATCTTGTTGATGTTTTTGTAGGTGTCAGTGACAATACTCTGTTGTAATATCAGATTATGAATATTATAACATTATATAACACTTTCTTGTAGTGATCTGTAGTAACTTATATGAAGATTCCGTACTTGTACAATAACTGTGTATATCCATTCATGTGAGTGTTTTTATGGTATAACTGATATACATGTATCATTGAGGAAGTAACTGTACTTTCATATGCTTTTGCACAGCACACTGGTATAAAGAAGAATAACATGCACTACATTAACGTCACTTATTGATGCGAACAGAACCAGTGGCAGCTATTAGCTTATGGCTGGGCAAAGAGTGAATTCAGAAACACTGTGATAAGTTGTTTGCTACAGTGTACTTTGATATTCTGGTCAAAAACGAAACATGGTATTCTCGAATACATTGTAAAATAAAATCGACCTCCTTATTGTCGCCATTTTAAAGGGAGCAAATAGACCACACTGCTCCCCTATACTGTCATTTAGAAAGCATGGCGTTTGCGTGAAAAATTGAACATACGTTTTTAAAATGAATTATTTAATCATCCTAATTCAATCAAATCACCTTGAAAATCACACAACTATATTTATTTATTTGTCCTTCATATGTAGTTTTTAAAATGGTCTTTCACATTCATGTTTTTTTAAATTATTCAAATATAAACTTATAAAGCAATCGACTTTTATTTAGTCCTTTTTCTCATTTTGAAAAAGCTGTATATATTTGCAAGGTACGCATGTGTTACTTGAAGTTCATGAAATCCCTAGGGAATCCGTGTAATGAATAAGCTCATATTGATTATAGAACTATTTTGAAAAATTATCCATCCAGGAAGGCTGTTTAGTGTTCTTCAAATCTGTGTATCCCTTTTCATATCGAAATGAAATGGAATTTAAACATTACCATCGAAAATAACAGAATCTGGCGTGAAATGTGACATAAGTTACATAGGATAAAAAGTATCGCTAAATTCAGGTACTGAAGTATCTCAGGAATGATAGTTTGGCAATCGAGTGCTTTGAGTATATTAATTTAAAATCTACTATTAACTTCGGTAAAATACGACATTGCAAACATGAAAATTCTCAATAGAAACATCGAAATTGATTGAGCAAGTTATTACACGAATCCACTAGGGATTTCATGAAATCCCTAATTTCACAGATTCCCTGTAACATATATATATATAAATATATATATATATATATATATATATATATATATATATATATATATATATATATATTATATATATATAAATATATATATATATATATATAATATATATATATATATATATATATATATAATTTCTTATATAATTGTATCCCTATGTATTAAAAATCAAATTATGTCGCCATTATGACGTGTATAAATAAATATAAATTTGAATATACAAGCACACGCCGCTGTACTGTAAAAATAGAGTCGTATAAGCGCAAGGTGAAAAAAACGAAAGTATACCTTCCGTGAACTAACACAACTACGTACTAGAAACGACAGAAGCGATCAAATTAAAGTAAGTAACAGTAATAAATAGATAATAAATATTATTTACACTCAAGCATTGCATACACTTGAGGCGGAGGACCCCCTTAATTGGGGAATTTTGAATACTCCATTATGTCTCACTTATCATGTTTTTTTCCTATTGTATATTACCATCCCCTTTAGTATAAAATTATATACTATATACTAGAAAACTCAGAAGGAACCAATTCTTCTTACATTTTTAAGACGGACACTAAACTTAAGCATAATGTGTATAAGACATGAACAAAATGAGAAATTATGACTGAAAGACAAATTCGAAAAGTCGCCCTAAAGTCTACCCCTTGTATATTTCACAACCATATCAAATACCACTCGTGGAGACGATTTGTTAGGGTTAGGGTTAGGGTTGGGTTAGGGTTAGGGTTACTGGTGCAGGATAATAGAGTTGATCCGAACCAAAAACTGCCCATCTCAGAGAAAAGATGGGCACTTGGTCTTGAAGATAAGTAAATATGCAAATATGGCAGCCATAAAGAAATCATAAGTAAATTGATCACGTGTCCAATAAATTAGGTCAGGTACCCAATTAGGTCAAGGGTAACCCTAATTTTCTAAGTCCAGCAGAAGACAACCTTAACCCAACCCAACCCAACCCAGACCCAACCCAACCCTGACCCAACCCAACCTTATAGAAAAATATTCTAAGTCCAGCAGAAGACCACCGTAACCCATCCCAACCCAACCCTGACCCAACCCTAACCCACCCAACCGTTACCCAACCCAACCCAAAAATTTCCTAAGTTCAGCAGAAGACAACCTTAACCAAACCCAACCCTGACCCAACCCAACCCTGACCCAACCCAACCTTGCAGAAAAATATTCTAAGTCCAGCAGAAGACAACTTTAACCAAACCCAACCCAACCCTAACCCAACCCAACCCTAAACCCAACCCAACTCTGACCCAACACTAACCCAACCCAAACCTAACCCAACCCAACCCAAAAATATAAAGTCCAGCAGAAGACAACCTTAACCCAACCCAACCCTGACCCAACCCAACCCTGACCCAACCCAACCTTGCAGAAAAATATTCTAAGTCCAGCAGAAGACAACCTTAACCCAACCCTGACCCAACCCTAACCCAACCCAACCCTAACCCAACCCAACTCTGACCCAACCCTAACCCAACCCAAACCTAACCCAACCCAACCCTGACCAAACCCAACCCTTACCCAACCGAACCCAAAAATATTCTAAGTCCAGCAGAAGACAGCCTTAGCCCAACCCAACCCAACCCTGACCCAACTCTAATCCAACCCAACCCTGACCCAACCCTAACTCAACCCAACTCCAACCCAACCCCAACCCAACCCAACCCTGACCCAACCATAACCCAACCCAACCGAGACCCAACCCTGACCCAACCCAACCCTGACTCTAACTCCTTCAGCATGACCACCATTTTATTTACTCTTTACATTTCGCCTTTATCGGATATCACAAGCTATTACGGTGTGGAAAGTCATTTTTATGCTGACGATTAGGGTTAGGTGATAAAGGGTCGGAAGTGTGTACGAAGCAGAGGATGCTGCTGACGTCACACCCCGTGATCGCAGCTGCAAAGGCCTGACGGCATTAGCCGCCTGGGATAATACCTGGCGCCTTGATCGTGCACGCATATTTTCCACCCGACCCACTAGGCAACCACCGTACCCCACAGGTCTTTATCAGACAGCGGTCGCCGTTGGGCACCCCCAAAAAGGGGTCCGGCGCCTAGCGGGGTTGAGGATAGGTGGGACCCTGTGTCAGGTTTTTAACCTTGGGTAGACTGCATCGCTATGGTTAGGGTTAGGGTTAGGGTTAGGGTATGGAGATGAGGGTGCACATGGCTCTGTGTCCATATGGCTCTGTGTCCATCTAAATGATAGTAAAAAACTTCTGATTGGCTGACATACTTATGACGTCATCGATGATTGACAGCAGTAATTAGGTCAGTGACCATAGGTCACCCAAGGTGACCCCAGTTAGGGTTAGGGTTAGGGTTAGGGTTAGGTGACAAAGGGTCGGAAGTGTGTACGAAGCAGAGGTTGCTACTGGCGTCACACTCCGTGATCGCAGCTGCAAAGGCCTGACGGCATAAGCCGCCTGGGATAATACCTGGCGCCTTGATCATGCACGCATATTTTCCACCCGACCCACTAGGCCACCACCACACCCCACTGGTCTTAATCAGACAGCGGTCGCCTTTGGGCGCCCCGAAAGGGGTTCGGCGCCTAGTGGGGTTGGGGGGGTGGGGCCCTGTGTCAGGTTTTTAACCCTGGGTAGACTGCATCGCAGAATCACGTTCCCGGGTACCATTAGGGTTCGGGTTAGGGTTTAGAGTTTAAGGTTCAGGGTTTTAGGGTTAGTGGTTACATTTTTAGGGTTAGTGTTGGGTTAGGGGTATAGAGATGAGGGTGCACATGGCTCTGTGTCCATATGGCTCTGTGTCCATCTAAATGATAGAAAAAAACTCTTGATTGACAGGTGTAACCCTAGGTTAGGGTTAGGGTTAGGGTTAGGGTTAGGGTTAGGGTTAGGATTAGGGTTAGGGTTAGGGTTAGGGTTAGGGTTAGGGTTAGGGTTAGGGTTAGGGTTAGGGTTAGTGTTAGGGTTAGGGTTAGGGTATAGAGATGAGGGTGCACATGGCTCTGTGACCACATGGCTCTCTGACCAGCTAAATGATAGTAAAAAACTTCTGATTGGCTGACATACTTATGACGTCATTGATGATTGACAGCAGTAATTAGGTCAGTGACCATAGGTGACCGCAAGGTGACCGCAAGGTGACCACGGGTCGTAACCCTGTAAACGCAAGAAAACGCAACCCGGGGTTTGACCCTTACCCTGACCCTAACCCTGGCCCCAACCATGACCCTGACCCTGACCCTGACACTGACCCTAACCCTGACCCTGACCCCAACCCTGACCCTGACCCTAACCCCTGACACAACCCTATAAATATATTCTAAGTCCAACACATGTCAACCTTGACCCGACCCTTAACCCTGACCCTGACCCTGACCCTGACCCCAACCCTGACTCTAACCCTGACCCTAACCCTGACCGTGACCCCGACCCTTACCCTGACCCTAACCCTGACCCTGACCCCAACCCTGACCCTAACCCCTGACCCAACCCTATAAATATATTCTAAGTCCAACACAAGTCAACCTTGACCCAACCTTTAACCCTGACCCTGACCCTGACCCCAACCCTGACCCTAACCCTGACCCTAACCCTCACCCCGACCCTTACCCTGACCCTAACCCTGACCCTGAACCCAACCCTGACCCTGACCCTAACCCCTGACCCAACCTTATCAATATATTCTAAGTCCAACACAAGTCAACCTTGATCCAACCCTTAACCCTGACCCTGACCCTGACCCCAACCCTGACCCTAACCCTGACCCCAACCATGACCCTGACCCTGACCCTGACACTGACCCTAACCCTAACCCTGACCCCAACCCTGACCCTGACCCTAACCCCTGACCCAACCCTATAAATATATTCTAAGTCCAACACAAGTCAACCTTGACCCAACCTTTAACCCTGATCCTGACCCTGACCCCAACCCTGACCCTAACCCTGACCCTAACCCTCACCCCGACCCTTACCCTGACCCTAACCCTGACCCTGAACCCAACCCTGACCCTGACCCTAACCCCTGACCCAACCTTATAAATATATTCTAAGTCCAACACAAGTCAACCTTGATCCAACACTTAACCCTGACCCTGACCCTGACCCCAACCCTGACCCTAACCCTGACCCCAACCATGACCCTGACCCTGACCCTGACACTGACCCTAACCCTAACCCTGACCCCAACCCTGACCCTGACCCTAACCCCTTATCCAACCCTATAAATATATTCTAAGTCCAACACAAGTCAACCATGACCCAACCCTTAACCCTAACCCTAACCCTGACCCCAACCCTGACCCTGACCCTGACCCCGACCCTGACCCTAACTCTGACCTTGACCCCGACCCTGACCCTGACCCCGACCCTGACCCTGACCCAAACCCTTGACCCTGACCCTAACCCCTGACCCAACCATGTAAATATATTCTAAGTCCAACACAAGTCAACCATGACCCAACCCTAACCCTGACCCTGAACCCCACCCTGACCCTGACCCTGACCCTTACCCTGACCATGACCCCAACCCTTGACCCTGACCCTAACCCCTGACCCAACCATACAAATATATTCTAAGTCCAACACAAGTCAACCTTGACCCAACCCTTAACCCTGACCCTTAACCCTGACCCTGACCCCAACCCCGACCCTGACCCTGACCCCGACCCTGACCCCTGACCCTGACCCTGATCCCGACCCTGACCCTAACCCCAACCCTGACCTTGACCCTAACCCCTGACCCTGACCCTAACCCCTGACCAAACCCTATAAATATATTCCAAGTCCAACACAAGTCAGCCATGACTCAACCCTTAACCCTGACCCTGACCCCAACCCTGACCCTGACCCAAACCCTGACCCAAACCCTGACCCTGACCCTGACCCCAACCCTGACCCTGACCGTAAACCCTGACCAAACCCTATAAATATATTCTAAGTCCAACACAAGTCAACCTTGACCCAATCCTTAACCCTGACCCTTAACCCTGACCCTGACCCCAACCCCGACTCTGACCCTGACCCCTGACCCTGACCCTGACCCCGACCCTGACCCTAACCCCAACCCTGACCTTGACCCTAACCCCTGACCCTGACCCTAACCCCTGACCAAACCCTATAAATATATTCTAAGTCCAACACAAGTCAGCCATGACTCAACCCTTAACCCTGACCCTGACCCCAACCCTGACCCTGACCCCAACCCTGACCCTAACCCTGACCCTGACCCTGACCCTGACCCCAACCCTGACCCTGACCCTGACCAAACCCTATAAATATATTGTAAGTCCAACACAAGTCTACCATGACCAAACCCTTAACTCTAACCCTGACCCTGACCCCAACCCTGAATCTGACCCTTACCCTGACCCTGACCCCAACCCTTGACCCTGACCCTAACCCCTGACCCAACCATATAAATATATTCTAAGTCCAACATAAGTCAACCATGACCCAACCCTTAACCCTGACCCTTAACCCTGACCCTGACCCCAACCCCGACCCTGACCCTGACCCCGACCCTGACCCTGACCCTAAACCTGACCCTAACCCTGACCCTGACCCCGACCCTGACCCAGACCCCAACCCTGACCTTGACCCTAACCCCTGACCCAACCCTATAAATATATTCAAAGTCCAACACAAGTCAGCCATGACCCAACCCTTAACCCTGACCCTGACCCCAACCCTGACCCTGAGCAGCTGCGATCACGAAGTGTGACGCCAGTAGCACCCTCTACTTCGTACACACTTCCGACCCTTTGTCACCTAACCCTAACCCTAACCCATGAAAAATAACTTTTCCAATGCATTCAACGGGTGCGGAAATAGAAAAGACATGATAAAACATAATTTTTAAGCTCTATCTATTACCGTTTTCCAGATAAAACAGTTTTAAAATAACTTGGAATTTTCGAGGTATGAGTAAATTGTAGCTGTGCCTATACGAGAACATTATAATTATTTTAATACAAGTGCCTTGTAGTTATTTAAGTACATTGCCTTATTAACTTGATAAATCCTTTATTTTAATCGAAAAGTTCTGAGTTGCACACCACAATCCTGTAAAATGATGAGATGTTTGGCACGGGGGTGGGGGGGGGGGGGGTTCACGTTTTCCAATGAAGATAACAAAAGTGTCACTACACACCACAATCTGTGATTTTGAAATTTGGTTATTATATATATTAGGTCCGATTTTTCTATAGTCGGGAGGTCCGGAGGCTTTGGATGACTGTGATAATAACAATAATTACATAGTTACCCAAGAACTCTTATCCCAATAATGAGTAGAATTTACTGTAGTGTTTACTGTAGTATTTATAGTAAATACTCCTTGACAATGAAATGATATAACAAAATGGTCGAAAGCCGACACTTGACTTCCCTTTTGCTTTATTACATGAAATACTTTTATAGTATGCAATTTTTTAAATTTCTTGTCAAAATTTGTCAAATGTTATGCTTGAAGTGGGTATTAAACAACTTTTGCAACTTTTTACGCTTTGTCAATTTTTCGTCAAAATTTGTCAAATTTATTAAAATGGTCAGAAATGTCTCTCTTATTGGATTAATTGTTAATTGAACATTAAAAAGTGTTTTTTACAAGTTTTTACGAATTGTCAATTTTTCGTCAAACTTTGTCAAATTTACAAAAATGGTCAGAAAAGTGTCTTTTATTGTTTAAATTGTTTAATAAACATAAAAAAGCGGCTTTTACAACGTATTACGACTTGTCAATTTTTCGTCAGAATTTGTCAAATTCATAAAAATGGTCAGAAACGTGTCTTTTAGTGTTTTAAGTGTTAAATTAACATAAAAACTGGCTTTTGCAATTTTTTACGATTTGTCAATTTTTCGTCAAAATTTGTCAAATTTATTAAAATGGTCAGAAATGTCTCTTTTATTTGATTAATTGTTAATTGAACATTAAAAAGTGTTTTTTACAAGTTTTTACTTGTCAATTTTTCGTCAAACTTTGTCAAATTTACAAAAATGGTCAGAAAAGTGTCTTTAATTGTTTAAATTGTTTAATAAACATAAAAAAGAGGCTTTTACAACGTTCTACGACTTGTCAATTTTTCGTCAGAATTTGTAAAATTCATAAAAATGGTCAGAAACGTGTCTTTTAGTGTTTTAAGTGTTAAATTAACATAAAAAATGGCTTTTGCAACTTTTTACGATTTGGCAATTTTTCGTCAAAATTTGTCAAATTTATTAAAATGGTCAGAAATGTCTCTTTTATTGCATTAATTGTTAATTAAACATTAAAAAGTGTTTTTTACAAGTTTTTACGACTTGTCAATTTTTCGTCAAACTTTGTCAAATTTACAAAAATGATCAGAAAAGTGTCTTTTATTGTTTAAATTGTTTAATAAACATAAAAAAGTGGCTTTTACAACGTTTTACGACTTGTCAATTTTTCGTCAGAATTTGTCAAATTCATAAAAATGGTCAGAAACGTGTCTTTTAGTGTTTTAAGTGTTAAATTAACATAAAAACTAGCTTTTGCAACTTTTTACGATTTGGCAATTTTTCGTCAAAATGTCAAATTTATTAAAATGGTCAGAATTGTCTCTTTTATTGGATTAATTGTTAATTAAACATTAAAAAGTGTTTTTTACAAGTTTTTACGACTTGTCAATTTTTCGTCAAACTTTGTCAAATTTACAAAATTGTCAGAAAAGTGTCTTTAATTGTTTAAATTGTTTAATAAACATAAAAAAGAGGCTTTTACAACGTTCTACGACTTGTCAATTTTTCGTCAGAATTTGTAAAATTCATAAAAATGGTCAGAAACGTGTCTTTTAGTGTTTTAAGTGTTAAATTAACATAAAAAATGGCTTTTGCAACTTTTTACGATTTGGCAATTTTTCGTCAAAATTTGTCAAATTTATTAAAATGGTCAGAAATGTCTCTTTTATTGCATTAATTGTTAATTAAACATTAAAAAGTGTTTTTTACAAGTTTTTACGACTTGTCAATTTTTCGTCAAACTTTGTCAAATTTACAAAAATGATCAGAAAAGTGTCTTTTATTGTTTAAATTGTTTAATAAACATAAAAAAGTGGCTTTTACAACGTTTTACGACTTGTCAATTTTTCGTCAGAATTTGTCAAATTCATAAAAATGGTCAGAAACGTGTCTTTTAGTGTTTTAAGTGTTAAATTAACATAAAAACTAGCTTTTGCAACTTTTTACGATTTGGCAATTTTTCGTCAAAATGTCAAATTTATTAAAATGGTCAGAATTGTCTCTTTTATTGGATTAATTGTTAATTAAACATTAAAAAGTGTTTTTTACAAGTTTTTACGACTTGTCAATTTTTCGTCAAACTTTGTCAAATTTACAAAATTGTCAGAAAAGTGTCTTTTATTGTTTAAATTGTTTAATAAACATAAAAAAGTAGCTTTTACAACGTTTTATGACTTGTCAATTTTTCGTCAGAATTTGTCAAATTCATAAAAATGGTCAGAAACAACAACAAAGACGTTTGTGACCATTTTTAAAAAAATGACAAATTTTGACGAAAAATTGACAATCGTAAAAATTTGTGAAAAACACTATTTTATGTTTAATAAACACTTAAAACAATAAAAGAGACGTTTCTGAACACTTTTATAAATTTGACAAATTTTGACGTAAAATTGACAAGTCGTAAAAAGTTGTATGAACCACTTTTTTATGTCTGCTAACCACTTATAACAACAACAAAGACGTTTGTGACCATTTTTAAAAATGACAAATTTTGACGAAAAATTGACAATCGTAAAAATTTGTAAAACACACTATTTTATGTTTAATAAACACTTAAAACAATAAAATACACGTTTCTGAACACTTTTATAAATTTGACAAATTTTGACGAAAAATTGGCAAGTCGTAAAAAGTTGTAAGAACCACTTTTTTATGTTTTCTAACCACTTATAACAACAACAAAGACGTTTGTGACCATTTTTTAAAAAATGACAAATTTTGACGAAAAATTGACAATCGTAAAAATTTGTGAAAAACACTTATTTCATGTTTAATAAACACTTAAAACAATAAAAGAGACGTTTCTGAACACTTTTATAAATTTGACAAATTTTGACGAAAAATTGACAAGTCGTAAAAAGTTATAAAAACCAATAATTTATGTTAAGTAACAACTTAAAACATAACAGATACGTTTCCAACTATTTATTTTCATAAATTTTACAATTTTTGACAAAAAATTTACAAAATTGTATACTACAAAAGTATTTCATGGAATAAAGGAAAAGGGAAGTCAAGTGTTGGCTTTCGACTACTTCATTATATCATTCATTGTTAACGAGTATTTACTATAAATACTACAGTAAATTCTACTCAATAACAATGTATTTTTATCACAGATTTCTTTGGTAACTATTATTATAATCATATTCATCCAAAGCCTCCGGACCTCCCGACTATAGAAAAATCGGACCTAATATATATAATAACCAAATTTCAAAACCACAGATTGTGGTGTGTAGTGACAATTTGGTTAGGGTTAGGGTTAGGGTTAGGGTTAGGGTTAGGGTTAGGGTTAGGGTATAGAGATGAGGGTGCACATGGCTCTGTGTCCATATGGCTCTGTGTCCATCTAAATGATAGAAAAAAACTCTTGATTGACAGGTGTAACCCTAGGTTACTCCAAGGTAACCCCGGGTCGCAACCCTTTAAACGCAAGAAAATGCAACCCGGGTTTAGACCCTAACCGTGACCCTGACCCCAACCCTGACCCTGACCCTGACCCCAACCTTGACCTTGACCCTGACCCCGACCCTGACCCCAACCTTGACCCTGACCCTAACCCTGACCCAACCCTGTAAAAATATTCTAAGTCCAACACAACTTAACCTTGACCCAACCCTTGACCTTAACCCTGACCCTGACCCTAACTCTTGACCCTGACCCTAACCCTTTGAAAAATATTCTAAGTCCAAAATAACTCAACCTTAACCCAACCCTTGACCTTAACCCTGACCCTAACCCTTGACCCTGACCCTAACCCTTTGAAAAATATTCTAAGTCCAACACAACTCAACATTGACACAACCTTGACCCTGACCCTAACCCTGACCCTAACCCTGACCCTGACCCCGACCCTAACCCTGACCCCAACCCTGACCCTGACCCTGACCCTAACCCTGACCCTGACCCCGACCCTAACCCTGACCCCAACCCTGACCCTGACCCCGACCCTGACCCCACCCTTAACCCTGACCCCGACCCTTACCCCAACCCTGACCCTGAACCAAGCCTGTAAAAAATATTCTAAGTCCAACAAAACTCAACCTTGACCCAACATCAACCCAACCCTTACCCAACACAAGCCTTATAAAATATTCTAAGTCAATCACAAGGCAACCTTGATCCAACCCAACCGTAAGCCTGACACATAACCTAACCCAATACCCCAACCCGATACCCTAACCCATACTGAAAGTGGAGAAAACGTTTGATAATGTTTTGACAATATCGTTAAAAGTCCATGATGTTTTTCTACAAATTTTATATGGTTTAATAGTGCATGAAATATTCTATTATTATTGCAAATGTCATGCCTGTATTATGTGTAGAAGTTATAATAAAATTGATATTTTCATGTTAAAATGTCAAAATGCTAAAAAAATTGACAAGTTTTTGACCATATCGTCAAAAGCCCTTAATGGATTTTTACAAACTTTATACCGCGTAATAGTGTTGCAATGATCTATAAGTGACATCAATATTTTGGCTCTATTTTATCTAGAAGTTATAAAGAAATGACATTTTTAAATAATGGGCCAAATTTTACCTCAAATTTCATGCGTTTTTTAAATGTTTTTGAAAAAGTCTTTAAGGTATCGTCATAAATTATATAGCGTTTTAAAGCCCTTGAACGCAGTTTGTAGCCCTGTTAAATAATTTTCCTACTACTATGACAAGCATAACAAAAACTGAGTTTAAGGTCAACCATGTCTAAAAATTATGGTGTCTCTGCTACCTCGAGACCAAGTCCCGTTTTTTAAATTTCAACCGCTTTCCTTAGTCTTTCAGGACTCAAATTGCACCAAAATAATCCTCTGACTCTAAGGGTTCCTACAAAAACACATTTATTCTTATTTATTCATAAAGTCGTCATGTCATGATATTAGTCGCATGACGTTGTTTAACCTGTGCACCTTACCTGCATTTTTTTTGCATAAGTGAAACTGTTAATATTTTTTGTCAGAATTTTTGATAAATAAGTTCCAACACAAATAAAATAGTATTATTACGCGCACGTTTCTGCCTTATTTCTGTTAAAATAAACGATTTTTCACCAAGTTATTACCAAAAAAATGCGTTATTTGGCTGTTTCTGCCAACTTAATCCCTATAACTCGAGAAATACTTGGGTTAGGGATTAGGGTTAGGGTTGGGTTAGGGTCAGGGTTATGGGTTGGGTTATGATATAGAGTTATTGGGTTAGAGGTTAGGGTATAATGATGATTTTGGCATTTTATTACCTATTAGTTCGTAACAAGGGTTAGCCCTAACCCATAACCCAAGGGTCAGTAGATTTTTACTAGAGGGTTAATAGGGTTACGGTTAGGGTATAGAGCTAAGGGTGCACATGGCTCTGTGAACAATGGCTCTGTGAACAAAGAAATGATAGAAAAAAACTCTTGATTGACAGGTGTAACCCTAGGTTACTCCAAGGTAACCCCGGGTCGCAACCCTTTAAACGCAAGAAAATGCAACCCGGGTTTAGACCCTAACCGTGACCCTGACCCCAACCCTGACCCTGACCCTGACCCCAACCTTGACCCTGACCCTGACCCCGACCCTGACCCCAACCTTGACCCTGACCCTAACCCCTGACCCAACCCTATAAAAATATTCTAAGTCCAACACAACTTAACCTTGACCCAACCCTTGACCTTAACCCTGACCCTGACCCTAACTCTTGACCCTGACCCTAACCCTTTGAAAAATATTCTAAGTCCAAAATAACTCAACCTTAACCCAACCCTTGACCTTAACCCTGACCCTGACCCTAACCCTTGACCCTGACCCTAACCCTTTGAAAAATATTCTAAGTCCAACACAACTCAACATTGACACAACCTTGACCCTGACCCTGACCCTAACCCTGACCCTAACCCTGACCCTGACCCCGACCCTAACCCTGACCCCGACCCTAACCCTGACCCCAACCCTGACCCTGACCCCGACCCTGACCCCACCCTTGACCCTGACCCCGACCCTTACCCCAACCCTGACCCTGAACCAAGCCTGTAAAAAATATTCTAAGTCCAACAAAACTCAACCTTGACCCAACATCAACCCAACCCTTACCCAACACAAGCCTTATAAAATATTCTAAGTCAATCACAAGGCAACCTTGATCCAACCCAACCGTAAGCCTGACACATAACCTAACCCAATACCCCAACCCGATACCCTAACCCATACTGAAAGTGGAGAAAACGTTTGATAATGTTTTGACAATATCGTTAAAAGTCCATGATGTTTTTCTACAAATTTTATATGGTTTAATAGTGCATGAAATATTCTATTATTATTGCAAATGTCATGCCTGTATTATGTGTAGAAGTTATAATAAAATTGATATTTTCATGTTAAAATGTCAAAATGCTAAAAAAATTGACAAGTTTTTGACCATATCGTCAAAAGCCCTTAATGGATTTTTACAAACTTTATACCGCGTAATAGTGTTGCAATGATCTATAAGTGACATAAATATTTTGGCTCTATTTTATCTAGAAGTTATAAAGAAATGACATTTTTAAATAATGGGCCAAATTTTACCTCAAATTTCATGCGTTTTTTAAATGTTTTTGAAAAAGTCTTTAAGGTATCGTCATAAATTATATAGCGTTTTAAAGCCCTTGAACGCAGTTTGTAGCCCTGTTAAATAATTTTCCTGCTACTATGACAAGCATAACAAAAACTGAGTTTAAGGTCAACCATGTCTAAAAATTATGGTGTCTCTGCTACCTCGAGACCAAGTCCCGTTTTTTAAATTTCAACCGCTTTCCTTAGTCTTTCAGGACTCAAATTGCACCAAAATAATCCTCTGACTCTAAGGGTTCCTACAAAAACACATTTATTCTTATTTATTCATAAAGTCGTCATGTCATGATATTAGTCGCATGACGTTGTTTAACCTGTGCACCTTACCTGCATTTTTTTGCATAAGTGAAACTGTTAATATTTTTTGTCAGAATTTTTGATAAATAAGTTCCAACACAAATAAAATAGTATTATTACGCGCACGTTTCTGCCTTATTTCTGTTAAAATAAACGATTTTTCACCAAGTTATTACCAAAAAAATGCGTTATTTGGCTGTTTCTGCCAACTTAATCCCTATAACTCGAGAAATACTTGGGTTAGGGATTAGGGTTAGGGTTAGGGTCAGGGTCAGGGTTAGGGTCAGGGTCAGGGTTGGGGTCAACGTCAGGGTTAGGGTCAAACCCCGGGTTGCATTTTCTTGCGTTTACAGGGTTGCGACCCGAGGTTACCTTGGGGTAACCTAGGGTTACACCTGTCAATCAAGAGTTTTTTACTATCATTTCTTTGGTACGGGGAGCCATGGTACGGGGAGCCATGTGCACCCTTAGCTCTATACCCTAACCCTAACCCTAACACTAACCCTAACCCTAACCCTAACCTAACCCTAACCCTAACCCTAACCCTAGGGTTACACCTGTCAATCAAGAGTTTTTTTCTATCATTTAGATGGACACAGAGCCATATGGACACAGAGCCATGTGCACCCTCATCTCTATACCCTAACCCTAACCCTAACCCTAACCCTAACCCTAACCCTAACCCTAACCCTAACCCTAACCTAACCCTAACCCTAACCCTAACCCTAGGGTTACACCTGTCAATCAAGAGTTTTTTTCTATCATTTAGATGGACACAGAGCCATATGGACACAGAGCCATGTGCACCCTCATCTCTATACCCTAACCCTAACCCTAACCCTAACCCTAACCCTAACCCTAACCCTAACCCTAACCCTAACCCTAACCCTAACCCTTAGCTCTATACCCTAACCGTAACCCTATTAACCCTCTACTAAAACTCTACTGACCCTTGGGTTATGGGTTAGGGCTAACCATTGTTACGAACTAATAGGTAATAAAATGCCAAAATCATCCCTATACCCTAACCTCTAACCCCCTAACTCTATACCATAACCCAACCCATAACCCTGACCCTAACCCAACCCTAACCCTAATCCCTAACCCAAGTATTTCTCGAGTTATAGCGATTAAGTTGCAGAAACAGCCCAATAACGCATTTTTTGGTAATAACTTCGTGAAAAATCGTTTATTTTAACAGAAATAAGGCAGAAACGTGCGCGTAATAATACTATTTTATTTGTGTTGGAACTTATTTATCAAAAATGTTTACAAAAAATATTAAAATTTTCACTTATGCAAAAAAATGCAGGTAAGGTGCACAGGTTTAACAACGTCATGCGACAGATATCATGACATGACGACTTTATGAATAAATAAGAATAAATGTGTTTTGGTAGGAACCCTTAGAGTCCGAGGATCATTTTGGTGCAATTTGAGCCATGAAAGACTAAGGGAAGGGGTCGAAATTTAAAAAACGGGACTTGGTCCCGAGGTAGCAGACACACCATAATTTTTGGGCATTGTTGACCTTAAACTCAATTTTTGTTATGCTTGTCATAGTAGTAGGAAAATTATTTTAACAGGGCTACAAACTGCATTCAAGGGCTTTAAAACGCTATATAATTTATGATGATACCTTAAAGACTTTTTGAAAAACATTGAAAAAACGCATGACATTTGGGGTAAAATTTGGCCTATTATTTAAAAAATGTCATTTCTTTATAACTTCTAGATAAAATAGAGCCAAAACATTTATGTCACTTATAGATTATTGCAACACTATTACGCTTTATAAAGTTTGTAAAAATACATTAAGGGCTTTTGACGATATGGCCAAAAACTTGTCAAATTTTTGAGCATTTTGACATTTTAACATGAAAATATCAATTTTATTATAATCTCTACACACAATACAGGCATGAAATTTGCACCAATGATAGAATATTTTATGCACTATCAAACCATATAAAAATTGTAGAAAAACATCATGGACTTTTAACGATACTGTCAAAACATTATCAAACGTTTTCTCCACTTTCAGTATGGGTTAGGGAATCGGGTTGGGGTATTGGGTTAGGTTATGTGTTAGGCTTAGGGTTGGGTTGGATCAAGGTTGTCTTGTGATTGACTTAGAATATTTTATAAGGCTAGTGTTGGGTAAGGGTTGGGTTGGGTTTGGTTGGGTTGGGGTTGGGTCAAGGTTGAGTTTTGTTGGACTTAGACTATTTTCCACAGGGTTGGTTCAGGGTCAGGGTTGGGATAAGGGTCGGGGTCAGGGTCAAGGGTGGGGTCAGGGTCGGGGTCAGGGTCAGGGTCAGGGTTGGGGTCGGGGTCAGGGTTAGGGTCGGGGTCAGGGTCAGGGTTGGGGTCAGGGTCAGGGTCAGGGTCAGGGGTTAGGGTCATGGTTAGGGTCAAGGTTGTGTCAAGGTTGAGTTGTGTTGGACTTAGAATATTTTTCAAAGGGTTAGGGTCAGGGTCAGGGGTTAGGGTCAGGGTCAGGGTTAAGGTCAAGTGTTGGGTCAAGGTTGAGTTGTTTTGGACTTAGAATATTTTTCAAAGGGTTAGGGTCAGGGTCAAGGGTTAAGGTCAGGGTCAGGGTTAAGGTCAAGGGTTGGGTCAAGGTTAAGTTGTGTTGGACTTAGAATATTTTTATAGGGTTGGGTCAGGGGTTAGGTTCAGGGTCAAGGTTGGGGTCAGGGTCGGGGTCAGGGTCAGGGTCAAGGTTAGGGTCAGGGTCAGGGTTAGGGTCAGGGTCAGGGTTGGGGTCAACGTCAGGGTTAGGGTCAAACCCCGGGTTGCATTTTCTTGCGTTTACAGGGTTGCGACCCGAGGTTACCTTGGGGTAACCTAGGGTTACACCTGTCAATCAAGAGTTTTTTACTATCATTTCTTTGGTACGGGGAGCCATGGTACGGGGAGCCATGTGCACCCTTAGCTCTATACCCTAACCCTAACCCTAACACTAACCCTAACCCTAACCCTAACCTAACCCTAACCCTAACCCTAACCCTAGGGTTACACCTGTCAATCAAGAGTTTTTTTCTATCATTTAGATGGACACAGAGCCATATGGACACAGAGCCATGTGCACCCTCATCTCTATACCCTAACCCTAACCCTAACCCTAACCCTAACCCTAACCCTAACCCTAACCCTAACCCTAACCTAACCCTAACCCTAACCCTAACCCTAGGGTTACACCTGTCAATCAAGAGTTTTTTTCTATCATTTAGATGGACACAGAGCCATATGGACACAGAGCCATGTGCACCCTCATCTCTATACCCTAACCCTAACCCTAACCCTAACCCTAACCCTAACCCTAACCCTAACCCTAACCCTAACCCTAACCCTAACCCTAACCCTAACCCTAACCCTAACCCTAACCCTTAGCTCTATACCCTAACCGTAACCCTATTAACCCTCTACTAAAACTCTACTGACCCTTGGGTTATGGGTTAGGGCTAACCATTGTTACGAACTAATAGGTAATAAAATGCCAAAATCATCCCTATACCCTAACCTCTAACCCCCTAACTCTATACCATAACCCAACCCATAACCCTGACCCTAACCCAACCCTAACCCTAATCCCTAACCCAAGTATTTCTCGAGTTATAGCGATTAAGTTGGCAGAAACAGCCCAATAACGCATTTTTTGGTAATAACTTCGTGAAAAATCGTTTATTTTAACAGAAATAAGGCAGAAACGTGCGCGTAATAATACTATTTTATTTGTGTTGGAACTTATTTATCAAAAATGTTTACAAAAAATATTAAAATTTTCACTTATGCAAAAAAATGCAGGTAAGGTGCACAGGTTTAACAACGTCATGCGACAGATATCATGACATGACGACTTTATGAATAAATAAGAATAAATGTGTTTTGGTAGGAACCCTTAGAGTCCGAGGATCATTTTGGTGCAATTTGAGCCATGAAAGACTAAGGGAAGGGGTCGAAATTTAAAAAACGGGACTTGGTCCCGAGGTAGCAGACACACCATAATTTTTGGGCATTGTTGACCTTAAACTCAATTTTTGTTATGCTTGTCATAGTAGTAGGAAAATTATTTTAACAGGGCTACAAACTGCATTCAAGGGCTTTAAAACGCTATATAATTTATGATGATACCTTAAAGACTTTTTGAAAAACATTGAAAAAACGCATGACATTTGGGGTAAAATTTGGCCTATTATTTAAAAAATGTCATTTCTTTATAACTTCTAGATAAAATAGAGCCAAAACATTTATGTCACTTATAGATTATTGCAACACTATTACGCTTTATAAAGTTTGTAAAAATACATTAAGGGCTTTTGACGATATGGCCAAAAACTTGTCAAATTTTTGAGCATTTTGACATTTTAACATGAAAATATCAATTTTATTATAATCTCTACACACAATACAGGCATGAAATTTGCACCAATGATAGAATATTTTATGCACTATCAAACCATATAAAAATTGTAGAAAAACATCATGGACTTTTAACGATACTGTCAAAACATTATCAAACGTTTTCTCCACTTTCAGTATGGGTTAGGGAATCGGGTTGGGGTATTGGGTTAGGTTATGTGTTAGGCTTAGGGTTGGGTTGGATCAAGGTTGTCTTGTGATTGACTTAGAATATTTTATAAGGCTAGTGTTGGGTAAGGGTTGGGTTGGGTTTGGTTGGGTTGGGGTTGGGTCAAGGTTGAGTTTTGTTGGACTTAGACTATTTTCCACAGGGTTGGTTCAGGGTCAGGGTTGGGATAAGGGTCGGGGTCAGGGTCAAGGGTGGGGTCAGGGTCGGGGTCAGGGTCAGGGTCAGGGTTGGGGTCGGGGTCAGGGTTAGGGTCGGGGTCAGGGTCAGGGTTGGGGTCAGGGTCAGGGTCAGGGTCAGGGGTTAGGGTCATGGTTAGGGTCAAGGTTGTGTCAAGGTTGAGTTGTGTTGGACTTAGAATATTTTTCAAAGGGTTAGGGTCAGGGTCAGGGGTTAGGGTCAGGGTCAGGGTTAAGGTCAAGTGTTGGGTCAAGGTTGAGTTGTTTTGGACTTAGAATATTTTTCAAAGGGTTAGGGTCAGGGTCAAGGGTTAAGGTCAGGGTCAGGGTTAAGGTCAAGGGTTGGGTCAAGGTTAAGTTGTGTTGGACTTAGAATATTTTTATAGGGTTGGGTCAGGGGTTAGGTTCAGGGTCAAGGTTGGGGTCAGGGTCGGGGTCAGGGTCAGGGTCAAGGTTAGGGTCAGGGTCAGGGTTAGGGTCAGGGTCAGGGTTGGGGTCAACGTCAGGGTTAGGGTCAAACCCCGGGTTGCATTTTCTTGCGTTTACAGGGTTGCGACCCGAGGTTACCTTGGGGTAACCTAGGGTTACACCTGTCAATCAAGAGTTTTTTACTATCATTTCTTTGGTACGGGGAGCCATGGTACGGGGAGCCATGTGCACCCTTAGCTCTATACCCTAACCGTAACCCTATTAACCCTCTACTAAAACTCTACTGACCCTTGGGTTATGGGTTAGGGCTAACCATTGTTACGAACTAATAGGTAATAAAATGCCAAAATCATCCCTATACCCTAACCTCTAACCCCCTAACTCTATACCATAACCCAACCCATAACCCTGACCCTAACCCAACCCTAACCCTAATCCCTAACCCAAGTATTTCTCGAGTTATAGCGATTAAGTTGGCAGAAACAGCCCAATAACGCATTTTTTGGTAATAACTTCGTGAAAAATCGTTTATTTTAACAGAAATAAGGCAGAAACGTGCGCGTAATAATACTATTTTATTTGTGTTGGAACTTATTTATCAAAAATGTTTACAAAAAATATTAAAATTTTCACTTATGCAAAAAAATGCAGGTAAGGTGCACAGGTTTAACAACGTCATGCGACAGATATCATGACATGACGACTTTATGAATAAATAAGAATAAATGTGTTTTGGTAGGAACCCTTAGAGTCCGAGGATCATTTTGGTGCAATTTGAGCCATGAAAGACTAAGGGAAGGGGTCGAAATTTAAAAAACGGGACTTGGTCCCGAGGTAGCAGACACACCATAATTTTTGGGCATTGTTGACCTTAAACTCAATTTTTGTTATGCTTGTCATAGTAGTAGGAAAATTATTTTAACAGGGCTACAAACTGCATTCAAGGGCTTTAAAACGCTATATAATTTATGATGATACCTTAAAGACTTTTTGAAAAACATTGAAAAAACGCATGACATTTGGGGTAAAATTTGGCCTATTATTTAAAAAATGTCATTTCTTTATAACTTCTAGATAAAATAGAGCCAAAACATTTATGTCACTTATAGATTATTGCAACACTATTACGCTTTATAAAGTTTGTAAAAATACATTAAGGGCTTTTGACGATATGGCCAAAAACTTGTCAAATTTTTGAGCATTTTGACATTTTAACATGAAAATATCAATTTTATTATAATCTCTACACACAATACAGGCATGAAATTTGCACCAATGATAGAATATTTTATGCACTATCAAACCATATAAAAATTGTAGAAAAACATCATGGACTTTTAACGATACTGTCAAAACATTATCAAACGTTTTCTCCACTTTCAGTATGGGTTAGGGAATCGGGTTGGGGTATTGGGTTAGGTTATGTGTTAGGCTTAGGGTTGGGTTGGATCAAGGTTGTCTTGTGATTGACTTAGAATATTTTATAAGGCTAGTGTTGGGTAAGGGTTGGGTTGGGTTTGGTTGGGTTGGGGTTGGGTCAAGGTTGAGTTTTGTTGGACTTAGACTATTTTCCACAGGGTTGGTTCAGGGTCAGGGTTGGGATAAGGGTCGGGGTCAGGGTCAAGGGTGGGGTCAGGGTCGGGGTCAGGGTCAGGGTCAGGGTTGGGGTCGGGGTCAGGGTTAGGGTCGGGGTCAGGGTCAGGGTTGGGGTCAGGGTCAGGGTCAGGGTCAGGGGTTAGGGTCATGGTTAGGGTCAAGGTTGTGTCAAGGTTGAGTTGTGTTGGACTTAGAATATTTTTCAAAGGGTTAGGGTCAGGGTCAGGGGTTAGGGTCAGGGTCAGGGTTAAGGTCAAGTGTTGGGTCAAGGTTGAGTTGTTTTGGACTTAGAATATTTTTCAAAGGGTTAGGGTCAGGGTCAAGGGTTAAGGTCAGGGTCAGGGTTAAGGTCAAGGGTTGGGTCAAGGTTAAGTTGTGTTGGACTTAGAATATTTTTATAGGGTTGGGTCAGGGGTTAGGTTCAGGGTCAAGGTTGGGGTCAGGGTCGGGGTCAGGGTCAGGGTCAAGGTTAGGGTCAGGGTCAGGGTTAGGGTCAGGGTCAGGGTTGGGGTCAACGTCAGGGTTAGGGTCAAACCCCGGGTTGCATTTTCTTGCGTTTACAGGGTTGCGACCCGAGGTTACCTTGGGGTAACCTAGGGTTACACCTGTCAATCAAGAGTTTTTTACTATCATTTCTTTGGTACGGGGAGCCATGGTACGGGGAGCCATGTGCACCCTTAGCTCTATACCCTAACCCTAACCCTAACCCTAACCCTAACCCTAACCCTAACCCTAACCCTAACCCTAACCCTAACCCTAACCCTAACCCTAACCCTAACCCTAACACTAACCCTAACCCTAACCCTAACCCTAACCCTAACTAACCCTAACCCTAACCCTAACCCTAACCCTAACCCTAACCCTAACCCTAACCCTAACCCTAACCCTAACCCTAACCCTAACCCTAACCCTAACCCTAACCCTAACCCTAACCCTAACCCTAACCCTAACCCTAACCCTTAGCTCTATACCCTAACCCAATACCCTAACCCGATACCCTAACCCATACCCTAACCCAACCCTATTAAAAATTTTCTAAGTCCATCACAAGACAGCCTTGACCCATACTAACCCAACCCTGACCCAACCCAATCCTGACCCAACCCTGACCCAACCCTGACCCAACCCAACCTGATAGAAAAATATTCTAAGTCCAGCACAAGACAACCTTAACCCAACTCAACCCAACCCTGACCCAACTCAACCCAACCCTAACCCAACCCAACCCTGACCCAACCCAACCCTTTTAAAAAATATCCAAAGTCCTCCACAAGACCACCTTACCCCAACCCAACCCTGACCCAACCCAACCCTTTTAAAAATATTCTAAGTCCATCACATGTCAACCTTGACCCAACCCAACCTAACCCTGACCCAACCCTAACCCAACCCTGACCCAACCCAACACCTTTAAAAATATTCTAAGTCCATCACAAGTCATACTTGACCCAACCCTGACCCAACCCAACCCAACAATAACCCAACCCAACCCTGACCCAACCCAACCTTATAGAAAAATACTCTAAGTCCAACACAAGTCAACCTTGACCCAACCCAACCCAACCCTGACCCAACCCTAATAAAAATATTCTAAGTCCAGCACAGGACAACCTTAACCCAACCCAACCTAACCCTGACCCAACCCTAACCCAACCCAACCCTAACCCAACCTAACCCTGACCCAACCCAACCCTGACCCAACCCTAACCCAACCCAACCCTGACCCAACCCAACCCTGACCCAACCCTAACCCAACCCAACCCTGACCCAACCCAACCCTGACCCAACCCTGACCCAACCCAACCCTGACCCAACCCTAACCCAACCCAACCCTGACCCAACCCTGACCAAACCCAACCCTGACCCAACTTAACCCTGACCCTAACTCCTTCAGCATGACCACCATTTTATTTACTCTTTACATTTCGCCTTTATCGGATATCACAAGCTATTACGGTGTGGAAAGTCATTTTTATGCTGACGATTCTCAGCTTTACGTATTCTTTGACAGAAAGAAAGATTACGCGAGTAAAATGGAGATACTTGAAAACTGTGTCAAAGCTATTAAAGCATTTATGACTCAAAATTTCTTGAAACTTAATGATGACAAAACTGAAATTATACTGTTCGGTTCAAATTTTAGCATAAAAAGTTTAAATTCAATCACGGTATCAGTTGAAAATTATCAGATTGCTAGTAGAACTAGTGTTAAAAATCTTGGTGTTATTTTTGATTCGTGTCTCACGATGAATGAATTTGTTGCTTCAAAATGCCGCACAGCCATGTTTACATAAGAGCTATAGGTCACATTAGAAGATGTTTGGATATTGAGTCTGTAACTACACTGGTACATGCGCTTATAACATCACGGATTGATTTTTCAAATAGTGTTTTACTTGGTGCTTCAAAGTCCACTCTTGCCCCACTTCACTGTGTGCAATATGCTGCCGCCCGATTGATAATAGGTGTAGATAAAGGTACCACGATGAAACCAGTTCTTAGATCATTACACTGGCTACCTGTTTATTTGAAGATACAATTTAAAGTTTTAGTGATATGTTTCAACTGTGTGAAAGGATTCGCACCTTAATATTTATGCGAAATCGTTGAAAGGTACCGCCCTGCGAGGAGTTTGCGATCCTCCGATGATGACTTACTTCTAGTAGTGCCAAAGTTTAACTCAAAGTACAGTCACAAGTGCTTTTCTATGTACGTGCCATATTTATGGAATGCATTACCTTACAGTATTAGAGCATCTAAGTCAGTTCATGTTTTTAAAAGAGACCTCAAAACTCATTTATTTTTGCAGTATTTCTTGTAGGTCATATCAATCTGTCATGCAGTTCTGTTTTATATGTTTATTTGCTAATGTATTTTAATCATTGCTTGTTTAGTATTGTAAAGCGCTTAGAGCTTTTATTAGAATAAGCGCTAAATAAGTGTATCTTAATAATACTTATAATAATAATAATAATAATAATAATAATAATAATAATTTTGTGTGCCAGTATCCCCATGAAATGTAGTCAGAATAGTCGGAATTATGCTTTTCCATTGATTCCGTGTCATTTTAAAAAATTGAAAATGTTTGACTTGTCAAAAATATGAAAGTAAGGTGCACAGATTCATTAACGCCATTGAAACTACATTTCAAAATTCTATCATAATAAAATACAAGTATATATGTATATATATTTAAAGTATTTGGTGATAGCAATCTTTGGCAACCGTGAAACATTTTGGTGTAATTTGATTCCTGAAAGACCAAGGACAGGGGTTGAAATTTAAAAGACGGGAGTTGGTCCCGAGGTAGTGAAGACACCCTAATGTTTGGGCATTTTTTATCTTAAACTCAATTTTTGTTATTCATCTAATAGTAGTAGGGAAATGATTTTCACATAGCTACATACTACTAGCAATGGCTTTAAAACGGTATATAATTTATGGCGATATCTTTAGAACCTTTTGAGAAATTTAAACAAAACCCATGAAATTTGGGGTCAAATTTGACCCATTTGTAAAAAAGTAATTATTTTTTATAACTTCTACATCAGATAGAGTCACAATATTTGTATCCCTTATAGATCCTTTCAAGCACAGTCAGCTGGTGTAAATTTTGCTAAACATTTTTTAGGACTTTTGACGACATGGTAAAAAATTGGTCATTTTTTTGGAAGATTTGGAAAGTTTTCCATGACAATGTAAATTTTGTTATAGGTTCTGTATAAGATGCATGCATGAAATTTGTAAAAATACTAGAATATTTTATGCACTATCAAAAGATAGCACATTTGTAAAATTCGATAATCTACTTTTGACGATATAATCGAAACATTGTCAAATACATTCTGAACATTGTTTATTTTTCCTTAAAATGTAATTTTTAAACATTTCTGTTGAAGAAAGACAAACCAAATTGTACACACTGATAAACATTTGTTAGATATATCCAACACTTAAAAAATCGTGAAAATCCATTAAAAACTTTTAAAGATATGGTCAAAAAACCTCTTTTTAGGGTTAGTGTTGGGTTAGGGTAATGGGTTAGGGTTAGGTTAGGGTATGGGTTAGGGTATGGGTTAGGGTATGGGTTAGGGTTAGGGTATGGGTTAGGCTAGGGTATGGGTTAGGGTATGGGTTAGGGTTAGGGTTACTTAGGGTTACTGGTTAGGATAATAGAGTGGATGCGAAGCAAAAACTGCCCATCTCAGAGAAGAGATGGGCACTTGGTCTTGCATATAAGTAAATATGCAAATATGGCAGCCAGGGTTAGGGTTAGGGTTAGGGTTAGGGTTAGGGTTAGGGTTAGGGTCGGGGTCAGGGTCAGGGTTGGGGTCAGGGTCAGGGTTAGGGTCAGGGTCAGGCTTAGGGTCAGGGTCAGGGTTAGGGTCAGGGTTAGGGTCAAGGTTGTGTCAATGTTGAGTTGTGTTGGACTTAGAATATTTTTCAAAGGGTTAGGGTCAGGGTCAAGGGTTAGGGTCAGGGTCATGGTTAAGGTCAAGGTTTCGGTTAAGGTTGAGTTGTTTTGGACTTAGAATATTTTTCAAAGGGTTAGGGTCAGGGTCAAGGGTTAGGGTCAGGGTCAGGGTTAAGGTCAAGGGTTGGGTCAAGGTTAAGTTGTGTTGGACTTAGAATATTTTTACAGGGTTGGGTCAGGGGTTAGGGTCAGGGTCAAGGTTGGGGTCAGGGTCGGGGTCAGGGTCAGGGTCAAGGTTGGGGTCAGGATCGAGGTCAGGGTCAGGGTCAAGGTTGGGATAAGGGTCAGGGTTAGGGTCTAAACCCGGGTTGCATTTTCTTGCGTTTATAGGGTTGCGACCCGGGGTTACCTTGGGGTAACCTAGGGTTACACCTGTCAATCAAGAGTTTTTTTCTATCATTTCTTTGGTCCACAGAGCCGTGGTCCACAGAGCCATGTGCACCCTTAGCTCTATACCCTAACCCTAACCCTAACCCTAACCCTAACCCTAACCCTAACACTAACCCTAACCCTAACCCTAACCCTAACCCTAACCCTAACCCTAACCCTAACCCTAACCCTAACCCTAACCCTAACCCTAACCCTAACCCTAAACATTATCAAACGTTTTCTCCACTTTCAGTATGGGTTAGGGAATCGGGTTGGGGTATTGGGTTAGGTTATGTGTTAGGCTTAGGGTTGGGTTGGATCAAGGTTGTCTTGTGATTGACTTAGAATATTTTATAAGGCTAGTGTTGGGTAAGGGTTGGGTTGGGTTTGGTTGGGTTGGGGTTGGGTCAAGGTTGAGTTTTGTTGGACTTAGACTATTTTCCACAGGGTTGGTTCAGGGTCAGGGTTGGGATAAGGGTCGGGGTCAGGGTCATGGGTGGGGTCAGGGTCGGGGTCAGGGTCAGGGTCAGGGTCGGGGTCAGGGTTAGGGTCGGGGTCAGGGTCAGGGTTGGGGTCAGGGTCAGGGTCAGGGTCAGGGGTTAGGGTCATGGTTAGGGTCAAGGTTGTGTCAAGGTTGAGTTGTGTTGGACTTAGAATATTTTTCAAAGGGTTAGGGTCAGGGTCAGGGGTTAGGGTCAGGGTCAGGGTTAAGGTCAAGTGTTGGGTCAAGGTTGAGTTGTTTTGGACTTAGAATATTTTTCAAAGGGTTAGGGTCAGGGTCAAGGGTTAAGGTCAGGGTCAGGGTTAAGGTCAAGGGTTGGGTCAAGGTTAAGTTGTATTGGACTTAGAATATTTTTATATGGTTGGGTCAGGGGTTAGGTTCAGGGTCAAGGTTGGGGTCAGGGTCGGGGTCAGGGTCAGGGTCAAGGTTAGGGTCAGGGTCAGGGTTAGGGTCAGGGTCAGGGTTAGGGTCAAACCCCGGGTTGCATTTTCTTGCGTTTACAGGGTTGCGATCCGAGGTTACCTTGGGGTAACCTAGGGTTACACCTGTCAATCAAGAGTTTTTTACTATCATTTCTTTGGTACGGGGAGCCATGGTACGGGGAGCCATGTGCACCCTTAGCTCTATACCCTAACCCTAACCCTAACCCTAACCCTAACACTAACCCTAACCCTAACCCTAACCCTAACCCTAACCCTAACACTAACCCTAACCCTAACCCTAACCCTAACCCTAACCCTAACCCTAACCCTAACCCTAACACTAACCCTAACCCTAACCCTAACCCTAACCCTAACCCTAACCCTAACCCTAACCCTAACCCTAACTAACCCTAACCCTAACCCTAACCCTAACCCTAACCCTAACCCTAACCCTAACCCTTAGCTCTATACCCTAACCCAATACCCTAACCCGATACCCTAACCCATACCCTAACCCAACCCTATTAAAAATTTTCTAAGTCCATCACAAGACAGCCTTGACCCATACTAACCCAACCCTGACCCAACCCAATCCTGACCCAACCCTGACCCAACCCTGACCCAACCCAACCTGATAGAAAAATATTCTAAGTCCAGCACAAGACAACCTTAACCCAACTCAACCCAACCCTGACCCAACTCAACCCAACCCTAACCCAACCCAACCCTGACCCAACCCAACCCTTTTAAAAAATATCCAAAGTCCTCCACAAGACCACCTTACCCCAACCCAACCCTGACCCAACCCAACCCTTTTAAAAATATTCTAAGTCCATCACATGTCAACCTTGACCCAACCCAACCTAACCCTGACCCAACCCTAACCCAACCCTGACCCAACCCAACACCTTTAAAAATATTCTAAGTCCATCACAAGTCATACTTGACCCAACCCTGACCCAACCCAACCCAACAATAACCCAACCCAACCCTGACCCAACCCAACCTTATAGAAAAATACTCTAAGTCCAACACAAGTCAACCTTGACCCAACCCAACCCAACCCTGACCCAACCCTAATAAAAATATTCTAAGTCCAGCACAGGACAACCTTAACCCAACCCAACCTAACCCTGACCCAACCCTAACCCAACCCAACCCTAACCCAACCTAACCCTGACCCAACCCAACCCTGACCCAACCCTAACCCAACCCAACCCTGACCCAACCCAACCCTGACCCAACCCTAACCCAACCCAACCCTGACCCAACCCAACCCTGACCCAACCCTGACCCAACCCAACCCTGACCCAACCCTAACCCAACCCAACCCTGACCCAACCCTGACCAAACCCAACCCTGACCCAACTTAACCCTGACCCTAACTCCTTCAGCATGACCACCATTTTATTTACTCTTTACATTTCGCCTTTATCGGATATCACAAGCTATTACGGTGTGGAAAGTCATTTTTATGCTGACGATTCTCAGCTTTACGTATTCTTTGACAGAAAGAAAGATTACGCGAGTAAAATGGAGATACTTGAAAACTGTGTCAAAGCTATTAAAGCATTTATGACTCAAAATTTCTTGAAACTTAATGATGACAAAACTGAAATTATACTGTTCGGTTCAAATTTTAGCATAAAAAGTTTAAATTCAATCACGGTATCAGTTGAAAATTATCAGATTGCTAGTAGAACTAGTGTTAAAAATCTTGGTGTTATTTTTGATTCGTGTCTCACGATGAATGAATTTGTTGCTTCAAAATGCCGCACAGCCATGTTTACATAAGAGCTATAGGTCACATTAGAAGATGTTTGGATATTGAGTCTGTAACTACACTGGTACATGCGCTTATAACATCACGGATTGATTTTTCAAATAGTGTTTTACTTGGTGCTTCAAAGTCCACTCTTGCCCCACTTCACTGTGTGCAATATGCTGCCGCCCGATTGATAATAGGTGTAGATAAAGGTACCACGATGAAACCAGTTCTTAGATCATTACACTGGCTACCTGTTTATTTGAAGATACAATTTAAAGTTTTAGTGATATGTTTCAACTGTGTGAAAGGATTCGCACCTTAATATTTATGCGAAATCGTTGAAAGGTACCGCCCTGCGAGGAGTTTGCGATCCTCCGATGATGACTTACTTCTAGTAGTGCCAAAGTTTAACTCAAAGTACAGTCACAAGTGCTTTTCTATGTACGTGCCATATTTATGGAATGCATTACCTTACAGTATTAGAGCATCTAAGTCAGTTCATGTTTTTAAAAGAGACCTCAAAACTCATTTATTTTTGCAGTATTTCTTGTAGGTCATATCAATCTGTCATGCAGTTCTGTTTTATATGTTTATTTGCTAATGTATTTTAATCATTGCTTGTTTAGTATTGTAAAGCGCTTAGAGCTTTTATTAGAATAAGCGCTAAATAAGTGTATCTTAATAATACTTATAATAATAATAATAATAATAATAATAATAATAATAATTTTGTGTGCCAGTATCCCCATGAAATGTAGTCAGAATAGTCGGAATTATGCTTTTCCATTGATTCCGTGTCATTTTAAAAAATTGAAAATGTTTGACTTGTCAAAAATATGAAAGTAAGGTGCACAGATTCATTAACGCCATTGAAACTACATTTCAAAATTCTATCATAATAAAATACAAGTATATATGTATATATATTTAAAGTATTTGGTGATAGCAATCTTTGGCAACCGTGAAACATTTTGGTGTAATTTGATTCCTGAAAGACCAAGGACAGGGGTTGAAATTTAAAAGACGGGAGTTGGTCCCGAGGTAGTGAAGACACCCTAATGTTTGGGCATTTTTTATCTTAAACTCAATTTTTGTTATTCATCTAATAGTAGTAGGGAAATGATTTTCACATAGCTACATACTACTAGCAATGGCTTTAAAACGGTATATAATTTATGGCGATATCTTTAGAACCTTTTGAGAAATTTAAACAAAACCCATGAAATTTGGGGTCAAATTTGACCCATTTGTAAAAAAGTAATTATTTTTTATAACTTCTACATCAGATAGAGTCACAATATTTGTATCCCTTATAGATCCTTTCAAGCACAGTCAGCTGGTGTAAATTTTGCTAAACATTTTTTAGGACTTTTGACGACATGGTAAAAAATTGGTCATTTTTTTGGAAGATTTGGAAAGTTTTCCATGACAATGTAAATTTTGTTATAGGTTCTGTATAAGATGCATGCATGAAATTTGTAAAAATACTAGAATATTTTATGCACTATCAAAAGATAGCACATTTGTAAAATTCGATAATCTACTTTTGACGATATAATCGAAACATTGTCAAATACATTCTGAACATTGTTTATTTTTCCTTAAAATGTAATTTTTAAACATTTCTGTTGAAGAAAGACAAACCAAATTGTACACACTGATAAACATTTGTTAGATATATCCAACACTTAAAAAATCGTGAAAATCCATTAAAAACTTTTAAAGATATGGTCAAAAAACCTCTTTTTAGGGTTAGTGTTGGGTTAGGGTAATGGGTTAGGGTTAGGTTAGGGTATGGGTTAGGGTATGGGTTAGGGTATGGGTTAGGGTTAGGGTATGGGTTAGGCTAGGGTATGGGTTAGGGTATGGGTTAGGGTTAGGGTTACTTAGGGTTACTGGTTAGGATAATAGAGTGGATGCGAAGCAAAAACTGCCCATCTCAGAGAAGAGATGGGCACTTGGTCTTGCATATAAGTAAATATGCAAATATGGCAGCCAGGGTTAGGGTTAGGGTTAGGGTTAGGGTTAGGGTTAGGGTTAGGGTCGGGGTCAGGGTCAGGGTTGGGGTCAGGGTCAGGGTTAGGGTCAGGGTCAGGCTTAGGGTCAGGGTCAGGGTTAGGGTCAGGGTTAGGGTCAAGGTTGTGTCAATGTTGAGTTGTGTTGGACTTAGAATATTTTTCAAAGGGTTAGGGTCAGGGTCAAGGGTTAGGGTCAGGGTCATGGTTAAGGTCAAGGTTTCGGTTAAGGTTGAGTTGTTTTGGACTTAGAATATTTTTCAAAGGGTTAGGGTCAGGGTCAAGGGTTAGGGTCAGGGTCAGGGTTAAGGTCAAGGGTTGGGTCAAGGTTAAGTTGTGTTGGACTTAGAATATTTTTACAGGGTTGGGTCAGGGGTTAGGGTCAGGGTCAAGGTTGGGGTCAGGGTCGGGGTCAGGGTCAGGGTCAAGGTTGGGGTCAGGATCGAGGTCAGGGTCAGGGTCAAGGTTGGGATAAGGGTCAGGGTTAGGGTCTAAACCCGGGTTGCATTTTCTTGCGTTTATAGGGTTGCGACCCGGGGTTACCTTGGGGTAACCTAGGGTTACACCTGTCAATCAAGAGTTTTTTTCTATCATTTCTTTGGTCCACAGAGCCGTGGTCCACAGAGCCATGTGCACCCTTAGCTCTATACCCTAACCCTAACCCTAACCCTAACCCTAACCCTAACCCTAACACTAACCCTAACCCTAACCCTAACCCTAACCCTAACCCTAACCCTAACCCTAACCCTAACCCTAACCCTAACCCTAACCCTAACCCTAACCCTAAACATTATCAAACGTTTTCTCCACTTTCAGTATGGGTTAGGGAATCGGGTTGGGGTATTGGGTTAGGTTATGTGTTAGGCTTAGGGTTGGGTTGGATCAAGGTTGTCTTGTGATTGACTTAGAATATTTTATAAGGCTAGTGTTGGGTAAGGGTTGGGTTGGGTTTGGTTGGGTTGGGGTTGGGTCAAGGTTGAGTTTTGTTGGACTTAGACTATTTTCCACAGGGTTGGTTCAGGGTCAGGGTTGGGATAAGGGTCGGGGTCAGGGTCATGGGTGGGGTCAGGGTCGGGGTCAGGGTCAGGGTCAGGGTCGGGGTCAGGGTTAGGGTCGGGGTCAGGGTCAGGGTTGGGGTCAGGGTCAGGGTCAGGGTCAGGGGTTAGGGTCATGGTTAGGGTCAAGGTTGTGTCAAGGTTGAGTTGTGTTGGACTTAGAATATTTTTCAAAGGGTTAGGGTCAGGGTCAGGGGTTAGGGTCAGGGTCAGGGTTAAGGTCAAGTGTTGGGTCAAGGTTGAGTTGTTTTGGACTTAGAATATTTTTCAAAGGGTTAGGGTCAGGGTCAAGGGTTAAGGTCAGGGTCAGGGTTAAGGTCAAGGGTTGGGTCAAGGTTAAGTTGTATTGGACTTAGAATATTTTTATATGGTTGGGTCAGGGGTTAGGTTCAGGGTCAAGGTTGGGGTCAGGGTCGGGGTCAGGGTCAGGGTCAAGGTTAGGGTCAGGGTCAGGGTTAGGGTCAGGGTCAGGGTTAGGGTCAAACCCCGGGTTGCATTTTCTTGCGTTTACAGGGTTGCGATCCGAGGTTACCTTGGGGTAACCTAGGGTTACACCTGTCAATCAAGAGTTTTTTACTATCATTTCTTTGGTACGGGGAGCCATGGTACGGGGAGCCATGTGCACCCTTAGCTCTATACCCTAACCCTAACCCTAACCCTAACCCTAACACTAACCCTAACCCTAACCCTAACCCTAACCCTAACCCTAACACTAACCCTAACCCTAACCCTAACCCTAACCCTAACCCTAACCCTAACCCTAACCCTAACACTAACCCTAACCCTAACCCTAACCCTAACCCTAACCCTAACCCTAACCCTAACCCTAACCCTAACTAACCCTAACCCTAACCCTAACCCTAACCCTAACCCTAACCCTAACCCTAACCCTTAGCTCTATACCCTAACCCAATACCCTAACCCGATACCCTAACCCATACCCTAACCCAACCCTATTAAAAATTTTCTAAGTCCATCACAAGACAGCCTTGACCCATACTAACCCAACCCTGACCCAACCCAATCCTGACCCAACCCTGACCCAACCCTGACCCAACCCAACCTGATAGAAAAATATTCTAAGTCCAGCACAAGACAACCTTAACCCAACTCAACCCAACCCTGACCCAACTCAACCCAACCCTAACCCAACCCAACCCTGACCCAACCCAACCCTTTTAAAAAATATCCAAAGTCCTCCACAAGACCACCTTACCCCAACCCAACCCTGACCCAACCCAACCCTTTTAAAAATATTCTAAGTCCATCACATGTCAACCTTGACCCAACCCAACCTAACCCTGACCCAACCCTAACCCAACCCTGACCCAACCCAACACCTTTAAAAATATTCTAAGTCCATCACAAGTCATACTTGACCCAACCCTGACCCAACCCAACCCAACAATAACCCAACCCAACCCTGACCCAACCCAACCTTATAGAAAAATACTCTAAGTCCAACACAAGTCAACCTTGACCCAACCCAACCCAACCCTGACCCAACCCTAATAAAAATATTCTAAGTCCAGCACAGGACAACCTTAACCCAACCCAACCTAACCCTGACCCAACCCTAACCCAACCCAACCCTAACCCAACCTAACCCTGACCCAACCCAACCCTGACCCAACCCTAACCCAACCCAACCCTGACCCAACCCAACCCTGACCCAACCCTAACCCAACCCAACCCTGACCCAACCCAACCCTGACCCAACCCTGACCCAACCCAACCCTGACCCAACCCTAACCCAACCCAACCCTGACCCAACCCTGACCAAACCCAACCCTGACCCAACTTAACCCTGACCCTAACTCCTTCAGCATGACCACCATTTTATTTACTCTTTACATTTCGCCTTTATCGGATATCACAAGCTATTACGGTGTGGAAAGTCATTTTTATGCTGACGATTCTCAGCTTTACGTATTCTTTGACAGAAAGAAAGATTACGCGAGTAAAATGGAGATACTTGAAAACTGTGTCAAAGCTATTAAAGCATTTATGACTCAAAATTTCTTGAAACTTAATGATGACAAAACTGAAATTATACTGTTCGGTTCAAATTTTAGCATAAAAAGTTTAAATTCAATCACGGTATCAGTTGAAAATTATCAGATTGCTAGTAGAACTAGTGTTAAAAATCTTGGTGTTATTTTTGATTCGTGTCTCACGATGAATGAATTTGTTGCTTCAAAATGCCGCACAGCCATGTTTACATAAGAGCTATAGGTCACATTAGAAGATGTTTGGATATTGAGTCTGTAACTACACTGGTACATGCGCTTATAACATCACGGATTGATTTTTCAAATAGTGTTTTACTTGGTGCTTCAAAGTCCACTCTTGCCCCACTTCACTGTGTGCAATATGCTGCCGCCCGATTGATAATAGGTGTAGATAAAGGTACCACGATGAAACCAGTTCTTAGATCATTACACTGGCTACCTGTTTATTTGAAGATACAATTTAAAGTTTTAGTGATATGTTTCAACTGTGTGAAAGGATTCGCACCTTAATATTTATGCGAAATCGTTGAAAGGTACCGCCCTGCGAGGAGTTTGCGATCCTCCGATGATGACTTACTTCTAGTAGTGCCAAAGTTTAACTCAAAGTACAGTCACAAGTGCTTTTCTATGTACGTGCCATATTTATGGAATGCATTACCTTACAGTATTAGAGCATCTAAGTCAGTTCATGTTTTTAAAAGAGACCTCAAAACTCATTTATTTTTGCAGTATTTCTTGTAGGTCATATCAATCTGTCATGCAGTTCTGTTTTATATGTTTATTTGCTAATGTATTTTAATCATTGCTTGTTTAGTATTGTAAAGCGCTTAGAGCTTTTATTAGAATAAGCGCTAAATAAGTGTATCTTAATAATACTTATAATAATAATAATAATAATAATAATAATAATAATAATTTTGTGTGCCAGTATCCCCATGAAATGTAGTCAGAATAGTCGGAATTATGCTTTTCCATTGATTCCGTGTCATTTTAAAAAATTGAAAATGTTTGACTTGTCAAAAATATGAAAGTAAGGTGCACAGATTCATTAACGCCATTGAAACTACATTTCAAAATTCTATCATAATAAAATACAAGTATATATGTATATATATTTAAAGTATTTGGTGATAGCAATCTTTGGCAACCGTGAAACATTTTGGTGTAATTTGATTCCTGAAAGACCAAGGACAGGGGTTGAAATTTAAAAGACGGGAGTTGGTCCCGAGGTAGTGAAGACACCCTAATGTTTGGGCATTTTTTATCTTAAACTCAATTTTTGTTATTCATCTAATAGTAGTAGGGAAATGATTTTCACATAGCTACATACTACTAGCAATGGCTTTAAAACGGTATATAATTTATGGCGATATCTTTAGAACCTTTTGAGAAATTTAAACAAAACCCATGAAATTTGGGGTCAAATTTGACCCATTTGTAAAAAAGTAATTATTTTTTATAACTTCTACATCAGATAGAGTCACAATATTTGTATCCCTTATAGATCCTTTCAAGCACAGTCAGCTGGTGTAAATTTTGCTAAACATTTTTTAGGACTTTTGACGACATGGTAAAAAATTGGTCATTTTTTTGGAAGATTTGGAAAGTTTTCCATGACAATGTAAATTTTGTTATAGGTTCTGTATAAGATGCATGCATGAAATTTGTAAAAATACTAGAATATTTTATGCACTATCAAAAGATAGCACATTTGTAAAATTCGATAATCTACTTTTGACGATATAATCGAAACATTGTCAAATACATTCTGAACATTGTTTATTTTTCCTTAAAATGTAATTTTTAAACATTTCTGTTGAAGAAAGACAAACCAAATTGTACACACTGATAAACATTTGTTAGATATATCCAACACTTAAAAAATCGTGAAAATCCATTAAAAACTTTTAAAGATATGGTCAAAAAACCTCTTTTTAGGGTTAGTGTTGGGTTAGGGTAATGGGTTAGGGTTAGGTTAGGGTATGGGTTAGGGTATGGGTTAGGGTATGGGTTAGGGTTAGGGTATGGGTTAGGCTAGGGTATGGGTTAGGGTATGGGTTAGGGTTAGGGTTACTTAGGGTTACTGGTTAGGATAATAGAGTGGATGCGAAGCAAAAACTGCCCATCTCAGAGAAGAGATGGGCACTTGGTCTTGCATATAAGTAAATATGCAAATATGGCAGCCAGGGTTAGGGTTAGGGTTAGGGTTAGGGTTAGGGTTAGGGTTAGGGTCGGGGTCAGGGTCAGGGTTGGGGTCAGGGTCAGGGTTAGGGTCAGGGTCAGGCTTAGGGTCAGGGTCAGGGTTAGGGTCAGGGTTAGGGTCAAGGTTGTGTCAATGTTGAGTTGTGTTGGACTTAGAATATTTTTCAAAGGGTTAGGGTCAGGGTCAAGGGTTAGGGTCAGGGTCATGGTTAAGGTCAAGGTTTCGGTTAAGGTTGAGTTGTTTTGGACTTAGAATATTTTTCAAAGGGTTAGGGTCAGGGTCAAGGGTTAGGGTCAGGGTCAGGGTTAAGGTCAAGGGTTGGGTCAAGGTTAAGTTGTGTTGGACTTAGAATATTTTTACAGGGTTGGGTCAGGGGTTAGGGTCAGGGTCAAGGTTGGGGTCAGGGTCGGGGTCAGGGTCAGGGTCAAGGTTGGGGTCAGGATCGAGGTCAGGGTCAGGGTCAAGGTTGGGATAAGGGTCAGGGTTAGGGTCTAAACCCGGGTTGCATTTTCTTGCGTTTATAGGGTTGCGACCCGGGGTTACCTTGGGGTAACCTAGGGTTACACCTGTCAATCAAGAGTTTTTTTCTATCATTTCTTTGGTCCACAGAGCCGTGGTCCACAGAGCCATGTGCACCCTTAGCTCTATACCCTAACCCTAACCCTAACCCTAACCCTAACCCTAACCCTAACACTAACCCTAACCCTAACCCTAACCCTAACCCTAACCCTAACCCTAACCCTAACCCTAACCCTAACCCTAACCCTAACCCTAACCCTAACCCTAAACATTATCAAAC
>CATKHT010000137.1:0-30802 GCA_949752745.1 Protula sp. h YS-2021 | reverse complement strand
TTCGAATAATTTTTGAAAGATATTACGTCGTAGTATTGTTCAACAAATTGTTCAACATGTTCAACACGTTCAACATGTTCAACATGTTCAACAAGTTCAACATGTTCAACATGTTCAACAAGTTGTTCAACATGTTCAACATGTTCAACAAGTTCAACATGTTCAACATGTTCAACATGTTCAACTTGTTCAACATGTTCAACAAGTTGTTCAACATGTTCAACATGTTCAACAAGTTCAACAAGTTCAACATGTTCAACTTGTTCAACATGTTCAACAAGTTGTTCAACATGTTCAACATGTTGTTGTTCAACATGTTGTTCAACATGTTCAACAAGTTGTATATAGAGCTATGTTTAAAGACTTTCTCATCATTTGAATAGTGTAGGTTGAACCGAAAGGATGTATACATGCAACATTTGTTCGAAATCTTACAATTGGCTGCAAAGTCGCATATGGTAAAATTATTTCTAAACATTTTAGGACATAGTGTGTCCAACCTCGAGTGTGGCAGCTCCCTATAGAGCATAAAAGGTACCTACCCTCAGACATAACGCACATTCTGTATCAAGATACTGAAGAGTGAACATGTCTGCAGTGAGTGAACAACAACTACCATCAATGCCAATGCCTGCAGAAAATTTTATAGCAAAGCCTGAGACAATACCTACAGCAAAGTCTAAGGCAATGCCCATGGTAAAGTCTAAGGCGAAGTTACGTCAGCAGCGTCAAAAGCGACCACATCTTAGAAAGATAAAAAGAGATGAGTTACCAGCTATGACGCCGCCGTGTAAAATGCGAAAAAATACGACAGAGCCTAATGTGAAGCGAGAACCGGAGCGTAAAGCTGATACCACTATGAAGAAGATGCGTGTAGACGATTCACCGGTTATGATACCCATTAATGGAGAAACATATATTAAATTGGTGAATTATCAACAGAAAGTGATGGTTAACATTCGTAAATATATTACGAATCATGCATCTGGGAGGTTATATCCTACCAAGAAGGGAATTTTGTTGTCATTGAAAGACTGGCACATGTTGAAGAAGCAAATGAAGTCAGTGGATCTCATGCTTCAGAAAATGGATCTGTATAAATGCAGTGACTGTCAGAAGATGGTTGAGTAGACAGCGAGATGACTGTATACAGTTTTAACAGCATGACGAGCTTAGTGGATGCTGTGATTTCATCACAGTGCAGAAGATTGGACCGACGGTTTTGAAGCTTGACAAGAACTTAGCTTTGACTCATATGGACATGTACATTTGATATGTAGTTCAAATTAAATTGTCTTCATATGTAATATGTAAAAGTTGTTATAAAATTTTAAGTTAAGTTCTTCTGCACATGTATTAACATAATATGTATTTGAAATAGTTTTGTTTTTATCATAATTGTACATATTTGTAATGTTCAATAAAAACACATATGATGCTTTTCAACTTTTTATTTTTCTCATACAATACTTGGATATAATACATAATAAAACAATACTTGGATATAATACATAATAAAACAATACTTGAATATAATACATAATAATACAATTCTTGAATATAATACATAATAATACAAAATTAACTATAATACCCAATATATGATATATGGTTTACGGGTCAATTAAAACCGTGTCAGGAACCTTACGACTTTATATGTTGCAAAGCAAGACATATATTACACAACGCTTAAGTTAATAAAATATTACAACATTTATAAAGTCTTTATTATAAAGTTTAGTCAAATAAGTCTATTTTTCTGCATCTGTTTCACTCTGTTCACTGTCCATGCCACTTTTGTTGTCACTGCTACCATCCTCCTCCTCCTCCATATCTAGTAGCTCTTCAAAGAATGCATTGTTTTTCCTTATAGCCGCCTTTAATGCCTTTGAATACTTATAATGTTTTTCATCAACAAAGTAATTAAAGTCCTCTAAAATCTTTTGATAATGTTTGCTTTGTTGTAGACGCTGGGTATAGTTGAACAGTCTCATAAACAGTTGTTTTAGTCCATGCTTATAAATGGGTCGAAGGTCATAACTTGCTATTTCACGCGCATCTTCAAGTCCTTGCTCTTCATATTCTGAAACCTTTTCTTGAAATATGTTATCATAGTCATCGTAGACGTCTTGAACCATATCATGCCAAACAGAGTCTATTTCTGACTCACTTTCAGAGTCTGTTTCTGACTCACTTTCAGAACTCCTGTCATCAGCATCCTCACCACACTGCTCCATATGTTTGAGCAAAGCTTCTTCGCTGTTGTACAATGCACCACATTCTGTACAAGCATGTGCATTCTTTTCAGCTATGTTGACGCTTTGACTTTCCATAGAAGACTCATCTAAAGTTTCCGAGAAAGGTAGTTTTACAGGGTTTTCCATATCCGATTCTTCATCCACTTCTGAAGCGTGAGCAACCTTTAAGTGTCTTTTAAGACTTTGCGGCCAATTGTAAGATTTCGAACAAATGTTGCATGTATACATCCTTTCGGTTCAACCTACACTATTCAAATGATGAGAAAGTCTTTAAACATAGCTTTATATACAACATGTTGAACATGTTGAACAACATGTTGAACAACAACATGTTGAACAACTTGTTGAACATGTTGAACATGTTGAACATGTTGAACGTGTTGAACATGTTGAACAATTTGTTGAACAATACTACGACGTAATATCTTTCAAAAATTATTCGAACACGTGTTTTGAATGGGCTTGCCATTCGAACACGTCTTTAAAATGGGCTTGCCATTCGAACACGTCTTTAAAATGGGCTTGCCATTCGAACACGTCTTTTGAATGGGCGCAGTTTTCCTACATAACTATCCACATTTTCACTTCCCACTTTCCAACAATCAACCAACCAACCAAGTGGTAGAATCGCCTGAAACGTGTAAAAAACTAAATTTGTTAAAGTTGGTTTAGAACCCTGATTTTGATCTTACTACACCATGGTAAAATGTTCAAACTTATTTTATACATCATATGTTGTCAAAAAAACAAAAATTTGTTCAAGTTGGTCTAGAACCGTTATTTTTACCCTACTACACCATGGTAAAATGTTCAAACTTATTTTATACATCATATTTTGTCAAAAGACAAAATTTGTTAAAATTGGTCTAGAACCATCATTTTTCCACTACTATGACTTTAGAACATTCAAATAAGTAGCATGCTAAAATGTTCAAACTTATTTTATATATCATATGGTGTTAAAAACTAAATTTGTTAAAGTTGGTCTAGAACCCTTATTTTTACCCTACTACACCATGGTAAAATGTTCAAACTTATTTTATACATCATATTTTGTCAAAAAACAAAATTTGTTTAAGTTGGTCTAGAACTATCATTTTTCCACTACTATGACTTTAGAATATTCAAATAAGTAGCATGCTAAAATGTTCAAACTTATTTTATATATCATATGGTGTTAAACACTAAATTTGTTAAAGTTGGTCTAGAACCACCATTTTTCCACTACTATAACTTTAGAACATTTAAATAAGTAGCATGCTAAAATGTTCAAACTTATTTTATATATTATATGTTATAAAAACCTACATTTGTTAAATGTGCTTTAGAAGTGTCATTTTCCAACTACTATAACATAAAACATAGAGTTGTGGAAAATCCCATTCCTTCTCAAATTTATTGATCGTTCCCACGCTCTGAATTAGTGCACTCTGAAATTTATTGATCGTTCCCACGGTCTAGGCCTTTGATGTTTTCAAATTTATCGATCGTTCCCACGGTCTAGGCCTTTGATGTTTTCAAATTTATCGATCGTTCCCACGGTCTGAACGAGTGCACTCTGAAATTTTATCGATCGGTTTCCTCCACACTCTGAACGAGTGCACTCTAAAATTTATTGATCGGTTTCCCCACACTCTGTACACATGTACTTATTCCTATGCTGTGTGGTTAGAACCATTGAAATATGACTAATTAAATATTATCATAATAATAGTGAAAATAGACATAGAAATATAGCCATTATGTTTAAAAAAAAAAAAAAACAGTCACAGTCACATAATGTCACAGAGTCACATGATGTCACAGTCACATGTTGTCACATAATGTCACAGAGTCATAAAAGTGAACAAAAAACCAAAAAAAAGTTTGCCCCGATGTGGTATCGATCCCGGGACTCTCAGGTTGCTAGCCGTTTGCTCTGCCAAGTGAGCTATCGCGGCTTGACTGTTGAACGATCTGATAATGACATACATACTTGAAACTAATTATGTTCACATAGCAATTACATAGTCATATAGCTATATGACTATGTCCGATACATGCCATGTCTTGGTCCGGGGGGGGGGGGGGTCCGATACATGTCATGTCTTGGTCCTGGGGGGGGGGTCCGATTCATGTCATGTCTTGGTCCTGGGGGGGGGGGATCAATTCATGTCATGTCCTGGTCCTGGGGGGGGGTCCGATTCATGTCATGTCTTGGTCCTGGGGGGGGGGGGGTCAATTCATGTCATGTCCTGGTCCTGGGGGGGGGGTCTTCTAAGATTGAGGACCCGGGGGGGGGGTCTTCTAAGATTGAGGACCCATGATATGAAAGTGATGCCCGAGGGTGGGTTCGATCCACCGACCTTCAGATCATGGGTCCGCTTACGGGTCCTCTGCTCTACCAACTGAGCCATTCAGGCCAGAAGGTTAATCAGCAGGAAAATATTCCTCATATGCGGTTGGAATCACATCACACATGATTGACAGGTCATGTGACCAATGATGATTGACAGGTCACGTGACTAATGACGTCATGATGATTGACAGGCGACTTAGGGTTATCCTGCTTAGAACTGTCTTAATATGCCATAACATCATGATGACGTCATGATAACGTCATGATAACGTCATGATGACGTCATTATAACGTCATGATGATGACGTCATTATAACGTCATGATGACGTCATTATGACGTCATTATAACGTCATGATGATGACGTCATTATAACGTCATGATGACGTCATTATAACGTCATCATGATGACGTCATTATAACGTCATGATGACGTCATCATGACGTCATTGAACGGGCGCGCGCTCTTTCGATTACCTGTTTCAAAATACCCATGCGAATTCGAAAACAATCACGTCACTGTTTTCGGAGCCCCATGGGGCTCCGAAAACACCTCGTGACGTCATTTTGACGTCACTTCCTGTTTTCGGAGCCACACTTTTATCCTGCTGAAAATCCCATTCCTTCTCAAATTTATTGATCGTTCCCACGCTCTGAACGAGTGCACTCTAAAATTTATCGATCGGTTTTCCCCCACACTCTGTACGAGTGCACTCTGAAATTTATCGATCGGGTTTTCCCCACAGTGACGTCAATATGACGTCACTGTTTTCAAACCCCCGTGGGGGTTTGAAAACACCACGTGACGTCACTATGACGTCACTTCCTGTTTTCAAACCCCCACTTTCCCCCTACTATTACAGGAGGATCAACTAGACATACTCAAGTTTATCACATCCAAATTTCATCTTTCTAGCCCTAATGGCCTCTGACTAGTTCCACGGACAAACTCGAAAAAAACAGAAAAACATGCCACAACTGCCTCTTAAATTTTTGTACAAATTCAACACACTAAAGGTATTATGGCAAATCCACAAGTGTAATAATAAGCGCCCAAAACACACTAAACAAGCTGCAAATATCCACCTCCGTTAGCGGGAAATGTAAATAAAAGTTAATAAACTAATATATGTCTGGAAACATGGATCCATCAGAAGTTGAATTCTTAGCAGAAAAAGAAGAAATAGTCATTGTTCCTAATTTTTCACAGGACAGAATATATCTTATTGGGGTTAGAACGTTTATTGCTTGAATCACCCTTTATCGCCCACAAGGCTAATTAGCTCCGAGTCAGCTCTAGTCCCAGCGGACCCTTTCTATCTTCCTAGGACAGAAAGGGTCACAGTTCCTACAATAGAAATGGCCATTGATCTCAATTTTCGAGGCTCTGGATCTTTCGGCGCAGGTTCAAGGACACCGAGGGTCGAACTGGCAGGCTTTTTCTTTAAAAGCACACAGAAGTACCCTTGCCCGGCCTGGCGCATTATTTTCGACCTCAGCGAAACCCAGGGCTGGTATGATTTAAATCATGATTTAAAATGATCACGATTTTTGATTTTTTAAATTTGTTGATTTTTTTCTACTTAAAATGTGTGTCATCCAGACTGTTTCACTGAAGGCACTTGGAGACGCCTTTGTTTAAACGAGGCATTTCATATGGTACGCTTATTAGTGCACATGAGCCTCTGAGGTGGGGAGAAGGCGTTTAGTTAGGGGCAGCACGCTTTAAGCAGGTAACTGCCTGTGGTGTTTGAAAAGAAACCCTTGAGTCTCATAGTATTTTTATGATTGTTTGAGCAAGTACTCTGTAGTGGATATGTAATCGCAAACTTATCTTAAGAAACTCCCGGTAGCATCGATATCTCCAACGTACTCCGGCCTTTCTCCCAACCGCGTGTGCTTGTCAACAAAGTATTAGTGTTACGCGTCGAGCGAGGTTATTTAAATCCCTCCCCCCACATATCACTGCTTTTTCGATTGTTAATTGAACAAACCTCGGAGTGGAAAAGGCTGGAAACTGGCGTTTTGCTACCGATCGCTCAATAAATGAAGAATTGAACTTGAAGACAGTTATCTGAACATTTGAAAATTGAGGACAGTTGTCACAGATTTTCTGAAATGTTAATGTTTTTGTAGTACAAGAGAGTGTTACGAGTCTTCAATTAAATGTTAAAAGGTGGTGCTTTTGGATATTTTGTCTGGTTTTTTTTTTCAGTTTGATTTAAATCAAAAACATCAAAAAAATCAGATTTAAGTAAAAAAAAATCAAAAATCATGATTTTTTTGAAAAAGTCGGATTTTTTTCCAGCCCTGGCGAAACCCCCAAACTAGAGTAAACCGTAGTTTTGCAGCAGTGGATTCACAGTTGTTGTGGGCGATAATGATGGATTCGATATCTTGATCTCAAGAAAACACACATTTTTTTTCACAGTAAAAAATTATTATCTGACCATAAAACTTGTGCGCAGGGTTTTACGGGACGCGGATTTGCACGTCAATGTCGCAAAAAAATTGGCCCAGGACGCAAAAAAATTTTGGGCTTGCGTCCCAGGGGACGCATAAAAGATCTGTCTTCACACGTGCATTATTATCCCCTCGCCCAACTTTGTTTGCGAAGGGAATATAGGATTTGGTTAGTCCGTCCGTTCCGCTTTTGGGCAGTGGTCTTGTATGCACAACTCCGACGAACGGGTAAGCACACACATTTCAAATCCTATACAGATTTACTGCTCAAGTATTGTAGTTGTGCACCTCGTATTCAGTTTGTCCAACTTTCATTTATTTAGCCAAAATTGAGGTAGAAATTTAGCATATTTTGCGAAGGGCAAGGGGATTTGGCCGGTACTCTTGTTACTGAAAAAACAATAGTTTAACGCTTTGTACGGTCCTACAAAAATACGCTGACTTTTGAGGATTTTTCAGGGCTCGGAATTAACCACTTTTGCCAAATTTCTTGTGACCCGGTGAAAAATCCTGGGACCCGGATCGATATAGGTTGCATATTAGAAAAATGACGATATTCCCATCAATGTAATTTATTTATCTTAACTATTCGTACACATACCGGTAATACAAAGTCTTCAGTTTGTCTTTTTATTGTTTTTATTATATTTTGACTCTTTCCACACCCCTATTTCCTCTTCCGTGAAAGTCATTTATATTGACGATTCACAGAAGCCTTTACAAAACAAATTATGGGGCCCGCCGGGCCCCAAGTCTCGAAAATCGTGGGACCCGGCCAGAAATTATGGGGTCTCGAGCTCCAGGATCCCAGCTAATTTCGAGCCCCGATTTTGTAAAAATGCTCATTAACGATTCCATATTCAGCTTCCCGATTTTGCGTTGCTGTGCGAACTGGCCCTGGTTATACCTGTTTCGTCTGTTCCATGTGAAAGAAGATTTTTGGTTTAAAACGCAATAAAAACTGAAACAGACTAAAACCTGAGCGGTTGATCTGTTTAATGTTCATTAAACTGAAAGGACCAGCCATAGAAGAGTTTGATTTTCCCGATGCTGCCAGATTGTTTAACAATATGAAGAGCAAGCCTGGTTAGATGACAATTCATTGCTTTTAGGATTTCCTTGGTTTGGTAATAAAAGATAGTGTGAACTGCAACTGTATGCGTTATCTTTTACCCCCCCCCCCCCAACACACACCCTTTGTGCATAAACAAATCAGGGCGCAAATTGGGGGGACGCAAAAAAAAATCATGGGGGACGCAAAAATAGGAGAGCGTGGCGTCCCTGGGACGCAAAGATTTTGAAGATGAGGTAGAACCTTGTTGTGCGCCATAATTTATAATTGGGCCATTTATGTGATGCACCCTTTCTAAAATGGCGCCAGTCGTGCGCCGAGATTTGAAAATTGACATCAGTGGCATTTCCTATTATAGGAACTATAACTCTTGCTGTCGTAGGAAGACCACAAGAGTCATCTAGGACCAAGTCAGCTCTGACTTGTATAACATCGTATATATCTCTGTCCGAAAACGTTGCAACGTGCCGCTTCTTGAAGCTAAAGGCTAATAAGCAAAATCACACTTTAGGCGTTCCCAATAAAATTTCTGAGTTTCGAATAAAAATAACCAGGTAAAAAATGAAAGAAATGATAGAGAGATTTCGCCTAAATGTCAAATTTCTCTTGCACCAGAGAGCAATCGGCTTTTTGACAACCCGTATGCTATTTTACAAAAATTATGAGAAGTTTTAACAAATATTTTAAAGTTCCAATTTCTTTTATGTTCCGAGTATGAGCTGTTTTTGCTATATTTCTCCTATATTTTCTATCGTTTCTTTCATTTTTTTACCTGGTTCCCTCGCAGTCGAAATTCAAAATTCTTGCACATTTTATTCGAAATACCCAAAGTGTGATTTGGCTTATCATAAACCTAATCACACTCGGGATGTTTCGAATACAAGAAGAGAAACATTAAATTGAACAGCACACTCGTAATTGGCAAAACTGAGGACGTGTTCTTTTAATGTGAAAACAGAGTTTACGCTGGTTACTCCGCGTTTATATACAAACTAGAAGCCACACGAGTATGTAAAGAAACGTTAAGAGAAAAATCCAATTCCGATTAATCTTTCAAAATACGAGTTTTGTAATTTAATAAGCCATCGTATGAGCTTTAGAAACTTTATTATATACAGTAACTACAAGGAGTGGAACATAAAATTGAACAGAACATCGTAATTGGCAAAACTGAAAATATGTTCTTTTAATGTGAAAGCAGCATTTTCACCGCTTATTCCAGCCTTATTTACAAACTAGGCGTCCCGCAACTCACCATGTGATCCTTACTATAAGTCACGATAATCTTCTGCAGCCAACAGACCAATTTGTAATTTAACCAATTACGATGTGCTGTTCAATTTGAATGTTCTTTGCCTCGTATTATTCTGCTTCTTTTATTGCCCAATTGTGAATATGTTTCCATCAAAAGGGAATTTGGCTAATTTTTCATATTTTTCTCTATCATTTCTTTATACATTTATCCTAACTCATTACCGCCGAAAAAGCAAAATCTTTTCGTTACAATTGAATTCTAAGTACACATTCATTTATAGTGAAGATTTTCACAGCTAGGGCATGTTTTCACCACAACAGCAAAAGGGGTGTTTAAAAATTGCTCTTAAATAAATTTTACATTTGGGCAAAAGCTTTCTTTCATCTTGCCCGGTTAGTTTGAAGTGAAAACACCTACTTTTTTGCACTTTTTATTCGGATTTTTTTTATTATAAAAAAACCTGACCTTTGACGAGGTCTGTTCTTCTGGAGGGGGGTGGGGGGAGGTTACAGGGAGGGGGGGGGGGGGCAAATTACGTACATTGCTATCTGTTATATGTAAGCACAGAGCAAATGGATTTTAAAAATTTAATAAATTTAATTCCAGTTTTTGAATGAGCACTGTTTTCGAAAAATCCCCTATGTAAATGTTTACAAAACGTAACAAAGACTGTTTGAAAAAAAAACAGTGGTTTGTAAGAACCGTGGTCTTTATAATATGTTATCACCGTGCATAATCCTAACATTTTTTTTTATTATTTAATATTGACGTTTTTGCACATGGTTGCATACGAAATTATTACCTTTTCGCTTGTTAACCAATAAGATTTGCGATCATTCACATATATCGGTAATGTGCATAAATTTACTTCTAAAAAAATAAAAGTGTTACCTTTTGGCCAACTTCTTCAACTGCAAAAGGGCATGTGTACATTCTTCATCGAAAATACCACACCTTACTTTCCCAGTTAATGATTAACCAATCAGAAAGCGTGTGTCACACGAGGCATGTTGGTTCGAATGTGATTTTCATTTGTGTTATTTTGACAGGGCGATTTGGGACCTTTCAATCCTGGTCTGCAGGTGACGGTACCGCTGTGGCTAGCTGTCAACTTGAAACAGCGACAGAAGTGCCGGCTTGTCCCGCCCACCTGGATGGATGTAGGTCAGTGACCCAGTACGCTGCAACCTCGTTTTCGAAAGCCTTTGGCTGTAACTTTTATACAAAGATTTTCTTAGAACTATCCTCATTGTTTTAAGGTACAAAAAAAAAAACCTGGATAGTCTTTGAAATATGCATGTATTTTTTATTTAGAAGTCCGTGGTCAGAGTTGAAGGCAGTAATTATGCAAAGCTCTGTCGTGGTATCCCGACATTTGATCTACCGACGTTTGATCTAAATCTGCAAGATACGACAATTGGTCCAGATTTCTTTCGCCTCTTTTTATTTGAAGAGAAAAATAAAACAATTGAACAGTTTTCATCCTCTTATTCGCGTACTGTAAGAAGAAGAAAACTTGCGTTATTTTTCTCGTCCAATGAAATAAAAACACGAAACAAAAATCTAGACCAATTGTCGTACCCTGCAGATTTACATCAGATGTGGATTCCTCTGCTGTAGGAAAGTTTTGACCGTTATACCACTGGCTGATGAAATGGTCTCTCAGTTGTGTATTTGGAACCAACAGCGAGTATAAAACAGCACAAAATATATTCATGAAACTAAGGCAAAAAAAAAAAAAAATAGACAGAAAGAATACTGTTTGACGGTATGTCCTAACGGTAACTGGTCTGATGGTAGCATGGTTCAACTGTTACTGTCTGCCTCTGTGGTCGTCCAGTGGATCGCGTATTCTGTTTAATTTTAGCCCCCAACCGGGGCTGTATGCCCCGTAGAAGGGGGGGGGGGGCTTATTGATTGGGCCTGTCTGTCTGCCCGTCAGTTATCGCTCATTCGTCTTAGATGCGTTAGCCGTTTGGTCTGATATTTTAAAAAGCTGACCCACATGTGCGTAGATTGATCCACGCCATAGTTTTGGGCGGTTCGATAAAAATTAGATGTTTGGCGATTTCTTTTTTTGATTTTGGTGCTTCCAGTGCTGTTTTTGGACTTTGTTTACGCGATATATCGAAAACAGCTCATCAGCTGTTCACCATACTTTGCAGGAAGAAAGACCATATAGTGCAGATCTGCACCGAGAAATTGTTTTGATTTTTTTTATTTTCGTCAAAAATTGAATTTTTGACAAACGTTTGATATTTTCACTTCACCAAACCGTGGAATTAGAAAGACGAGATAGTCTCCATCATCACGAAGGTTGATTCTGTAAAGCCGCCTTTTTATATTTTAATTATATATTTAAATATAGTCATGTCCGCGTAATTGAACATGTTGTCCAGGCTGTTTCTCCAAAACTGTTGTTCTGTTGTTTTTGGTTTGTTTGTTTTTTTTAAATTCTTAAACGGATAAAACAAATATTGAAAATTGCCAAAATAATTTTGTTAAATATGAAATTAGCAAACTGTGAAAAACCGTGATGAAAGTGGCAGCAGTTTGGCCCCTTTGAAACTGACGTCAGCGCCCGCTTTCATGGGTCATCCGCGCTACACGGGGGGATCCGGTATCTGCCTTAGCACCGATATCACAGGTCATCCGCGCTACACGGGGGGGGGGGGGGATCCGGTCTCTGCCTTAGCACCGATATCACAGGTTATCCGCACTGCACCGGGGGAGGGGGGAGGGGGGATTTTGTCTGTCTGACGCTCTAGTTTTAACTGGTGTTTGTACAGAGAAGTTGCAGACGACAAAAGAAGAGGAGACGGAATCGAAATTCTTCACGGAAATGCCCAACAAACATTACATGGAGGTGACACAGCTGCTGCTTAAATAGTGAGTCCGTCAAGCAGTGAGTTCATTTAGCAGTGAGTCCGTTGAGCAGTGAGTTCATTTAGCAGCGAGTCCGTTAAGTAGTGAGTTCATTTAGCAGTGAGTCCGTTAAGTAGTGAGTTCATTTAGCAGTGAGTCCGTTAAGCAGTGAGTTCATTTAGCAGTGAGTCCACTCAGTGAGTTCATTTAGCAGTGAGTCCGTTAAGTAGTGAGTTCATTTAGCAGTGAGTCCGTTAAGCAGTGACTTCATTTAGCAGTGAGTCCGTTAAGCAGTGAGTTCATTTAGCAGTGAGTCCGTTAAGCAGTGAGTCCGTTAAGCAGTGAGTTCATTTAGCAGTGAGTCCGTTAAGTAGGTAGTTCATTTAGCAGTGAGTCCGTTGAGCAGTGAGTTCATTTAGCAGTGAGTCCGTTAAGTAGTGAGTTCATTTAGCAGTGAGTCCGTTAAGCAGTGAGTTCATTTAGCAGTGAGTCCGTTAAGCAGTGAGTTCATTTAGCAGCGATTCCGTTAAGCAGTGAGTTCATTTAGCAGTGAGTCCGTTAAGTAGTGAGTTCATTTAGCAGTGAGTCCGTTCAGCAGTGAGTTCATTTAGCAGTGACTTCATTTAGCAGTGAGTCCGTTAAGCAGTGACTTCATTTAGCAGTGAGTCCGTTAAGCAGTGACTTCATTTAGCAGTGAGTCCGTTAAGCAGTGAGTTCATTTAGCAGTGAGTCCGTTAAGCAGTGACTTCATTTAGCAGTGAGTCCGTTAAGCAGTGAGTTCATTTAGCAGTGAGTCCTTTAAGCAGTGAGTTCATTTAGCAGTGAGTCCGTTAAGCAGTGAGTTCATTTAGCAGTGAGTCCATTCAGTAATGAGCCAAAATACAAGCTTGCTTTAACAGATTCGAATTCAATTTTAACAAATTCATCTAAATAACAACCCCGAAAACTTGAGCAAAAGGTCTAGATTTTGCAGGGTCGCAAGTTGGTTATTATTATCAGTTTTTTAACTCATAAACACGAACAGCAAAATCATGATTAGTAAGTGATAGGGGTGGTTGGGGAAGAGACGACGGGGGGGGGGGGAGGGGCAGTGACAGGGGTGTTTGGGGAAGGGGTCGGAGGAGGGGGCAATAACAGGTGTTTGGGGAAGGGAGGGGGGAGAGCAGTGACAGGGATGTTTGGGGAAGGGGGGCGGAAGGGGGGGGTGTACAGTATCTTCCACTGTACCCGCTTTGCCTCGTGTCCTCTTGCAATGCGAGCCGTCGGGTACTGATTACCGTTGATTAGCCCTTTTCTAGTATCATTTAATCTCATGTATCACTTATGACTTGAATCTCACTTATTAGTGTTGTCACCGATCCTCCTCAGGAATAAAAAGTGATATTTTCACTGGCCTGGACAATATCGGTTAAAAATATTAGGTTTAACCACGATAATGAAATTAGAAAAAAAAGAGAAGAAAAAAATCGTGAGAAAGGTTGATAATTTTTCAGGCCATACGCTGTCCGCGTTGATTTCCAGTGTCGTTAAAGAGGAGGGGGGGGGGGGGGGTAATTATCCCCGGTGAAACGGAGGGATATAATTATGAGCTGGTCCGTCCGTGCCCACAATGATTATGCTATGTGGTGGATTTTCGGTACATCCGTCACTTATGTGGTTTTTCTTCCTTATGTGGTGGTTCTTATGAGGTAGCCACATAAGCACCCATTGAGCACAAAACAAACCACATAAGGGAGTCCGTCAAAGTCCGTTGATCAACTGTCCTGTAACACCATCTGTTGGAAAATAATGCAACTATAAAGCTAATTTCTAAAGCAAATAAGGAGAGCAGCTTTTGTTTAAATCCCGCTGTGGGGTGGGGAGAATCTTAAGAATACACCCACTGCGAACAATGTTTGTATTTTGGGGGATTTTTTGAAGAATAAACTTCAAAGTGCGTTTCCTCCTACAGTTTTTGTCCGATTTCATTTATTTTTGGTATCTAGTACGAGGCAGTCCTAGATGGGTCGGGCATACGGCTTGTGCTTTTTGACTCGATCTTGAATTTTGATTTTAGGGGAAATTTTTGAAGAAAATATCTCAAAATGAATCTTATCCTACAGTTTTATCCGTTTATTTACCTTGTGTTAATGTGTGGTTATTATTTAAACATGCACACTGGTCCGAAATATGAACCGCGCATCGACGCAATTTAAGTTAACATGCGCCGTGATCCGAAATGTGAACCGCGCATCAACGCAAGTTAAACAAACATGCGCACTGGTTCCAAATGCGAACCGCGCATTAATGCAAGTGAAATAAACATGCACAGTTGTCCGAAATGTGAACCGCGCATCAACGCAAGTTAAATAAACATGTGCACCGGTCCAAAATAAGAAACGCGCATCAACGCAAGTTAAATGAACATGCGCACTAGTCCGTAATGCGAACCGCTCATCTACGGAAGTTGAATAAACATGCGCACTGTTTCGAAATGCGCAACCGGACATGGACGCAAGGTAAAAAAAAACATGCGCACTGGTTCGAGATGCGAACCGCGCATCGACGCAAGTTAAATAAATATGTGCACTGGTCCGAACAAAGAACCACGCATCGATGCAAGTTAAGTAATCATGCGCACTGGTCCGAAATGTGAACCGCGCATCAACGCAAGTTAAACATGCGCACTGGTTCCAAATGCGAACCGCGCATTAATGCAAGTAAAATAAACATGCGCCGTTGTCCGAAATGTGAACCGCGCATCAACGCAAGTTAAACAAACATGCGCACTGGTTCCAAATGCGAACCGCGCATTAATGCAAGTGAAATAAACATGCGCAGTTGTCCGAAATGTGAACCGCGCATCAGCGCAAGTTAAATAAACATGTGCACTGGTCCAAAATAAGAAACGCGCATCAACGCAAGTTAAATGAACATGCGCACTAGTCCGAAATGCGAACCGCTCATCGACGGAAGCTGAATAAACATGCGCACTGTTTCGAAATGCGCAACCGGACATGGACGCAAGGTAAAAAAAAACATGCGCACTGGTTCCAAATGCGAACCGCGCATTAATGCAAGTGAAATAAACATGCGCACTAGTCCGAAATGCGAACCGGGCATCAACTGAAGTTAAATAAACATGCGCAGTTGTCCGAAATGTGAATCACGCACCAACGCACGCGAAATGAACATGCGCACTAGTCCGAAATGCGAAATGCTCATCAGCGAAGTTGAATAAACATGCGCACTAGTCCGAAATGTGAACCGGGCATGGACGCAAGTGAAATAAACATGCGCACTGCTTCGAAATGCGAACCGCGCATCGACGCAAGTTTAATAAATATGCGCATTCGTCCAAAATGTGAACCGCGCATCGATGCGAGTTAAATAAACATGCGCATTTGTCTAAAACAAGAACCGTGCATCAACGCAAATAAAAGAAACATGCGCACTGGTCCGAAATGTGAACCGCGCATCAACGCAAGTTAAATAAACATTGGCATTTTTCTAAAATAAGAACCGTGCATCAACGCAAATAAAAGAAACATGCGCACTGCTCCAAAATGTGAATCTCGCATCAACGCAAGCTAAACAAACCTGCGCACTAGTCCGAAATGCGAACCGCGCAACCTGCGCACTGGTCCGACAAAAGAACCATGCAACGACGCAAATTGAATAGACATGCGCAGTTTCCGAAATAAGCACCACGCATTAACGCACGTTAAATATATGCACTGGTCGGAAAAAACCACGCATCGACGCAAGTTATGTAATCATGCGCACTGGTCCGAATTGTGAAACGCGCATCAACGTAAGTTAAAAAAATATGCGCAGTTTTTCCAAAGGCGAACCACGCATTAACGCAAGTTAAATAAACATGCGCACTGGTCTAAAATAAGCACCATGCATTAACGCAAGTTAAACTAACATGCGCACTGGTCTAAAATAAGCACCACGCAACAACGCAAGTTGAATAAATATGCGCAGTTGTGACAGATAAGTTGTAAAATATCTTTATGCAGTAAAGTGCCACATATATAATTCCGTTTATTTACAAATGACACACACAAAGCTTAAACATTATTGACATTGACATGACGCCTGCTGGGAACCACACAAGGGCACGGGCAAATATAAACCACCACATAAGTATTTTTTATTCTCAAATAATCTTGTCCGTGACCTACCACTTAAATGCATTTCAGGCATATCAAATGCTACCACATAATGCAGCCACCACATAAGATACCTCTCGTTGGCCCGTCCGTCGAGCCGTCCGTCTGTCTGTCCACAAAAAGTACTAAGTTTTGTCTGGCCGATTTTTCATAGAAGAAATTGTCGTAGGAACCTGAAACCGTACGTGGTGATAATATATATATTGAAGATGTGCTACGTGGCATTATTGTGAAAATCGGCCAAAAATTGAGGTCGTGGGAAATTGTCAAATATGGTGAATTTTGGGCTTGAACTTAGCCGTGAGACGATGTTTTGTCCGGCCGACTTCTCATAGAAGGGATTGTAGTAGGAACCTGAAACCTTGCAGCGTGACTTAACCTCATTTTATTTTTACTGCTTCACGGGGGATCCTGCCTTACTGAGGCTCTAGTTTTCATTCAGTACTCAGCGTTTCACAGGGTAAAAAAGGGGAAGGGGGTTCTTTGGGAGGTGCAAACCACGTTCGTTTGAAAAACATGGTGTTATTTCAAACTGAACGCTCGGCGTTGAGGGATCTGTTTTAAAAAGTCCTGGACACGCATGGCCGCCACCCCATGCGCCATGCGCCCCTCCCACGGTTAATATAAGTTGAAGATTTATTTCATGCATTTCAAACTCAAGCTGTTTTGGCACTCCCATCTTTCAGAAGTTGTCGCTGAGACGATGACCGCGAGAGGAGAGGCATTTATACCAGATTTCTGACAACATTTTCCGTGACACTTCACACACTGTGAACTCACACACTTGACACCAAACCGATAAAAAAAACTTTCTTGATTATTTCATACAGATTTACACGAAAGTCAAATTGTTAGCGTAATTAAGTTGCATTCAGAAGAACGAGGGAGCATGAATTATTTCCTTCTGTATCTCGGTTGGCAGAAAAAAAAACAAATTCTATTCGTGACACTGGTCCGATCCCGGCACGTTTCCGCCAATGAGAGTTTGTTGGAAAAAAATACACGAAACATGTTGTTTTGCTTACGATGTGATACACGACGAATCTTTATTTATTTATCTATTTTTATTAGTCCCCCGCCGCCGCATAGCGCGGCTTGGGGGGGGGGGGACTGTAGTTTTCGGGTCTGTCTGTCTTTGTATTTTTATTTTATGACTGCAAAAAACGATCAGCCAAGCGAATGTAAAAAAAAAAAAAATGAAAAATGAGGAAAAATGAGAAATAAACACTATTTTTTCTTCCTGGCTTAATAAGATTTCAATTTGCTGGAAAATATCTAAAAAAAAAAAATTTTTTTTCTGTGCAAGACTAAAACAAGCAAATTACCAAACGTGCTGTTTGGCTTGCGGTGCGAAATAAGACAGTTCCTTATTTATTTTTATTTTTTCGACTGCATAAAAAAACCATGTTGCAATCTATATACATAAGATTTCAGTTGACTGGAAAATATCTAAAAATGTTTTTCATCTTTACATGTTATTTTTTTATTTCATTTTATTTATTTTTTTATTTTTTTTTGGCTTGCAGTGGGACGGACGACATCCCGAAGGCGGATGAGATCCGGACGCTGGTGAAGGACATCTGGGACCTGCGGGTGGCCAAGCTTCGCAGCTCCATCGATATGTTTGTCAAGAGCGACTCCACTCACGCCAAGGTTTCTCGTCACACTTCCTCGAATCTTTTTTTTTTTTACCTCCTCACCCTCAATCTTTTTCTCTCCCTTCCTCAGTCTTTTTTTACACCTTTTTTTCCCTTGTTTTCCTTTTCATTTCATTTTTTCATTCCTCTTTTTTATTATTATTTGTCTTATTATTTCTTTTCCCGTGGTAAAATCGGTGAAATAGACTATTTATTTTTTGTTATTAACCTAAGCTTCCCCCCCCCCTCACCTAACCCTCCCCCTTCTCCCCCCACGCCACCCCGACCCCACCTCCAAATAAGTCGTCGCAGTGAGAACAGGCTAGCCCGAGGAGTGTACAGTTTAATTCTGGCCAATACTCGAGCTACGACCGCACTCTTTGTGGTCAAATAATATCCCAGTCGTTGTTGACAAAGGTGTGGTCCGTAGATTATTTATTTTTTATATGCATATTTTTTTTTTTAATTTCGAGTTTTAAAGTTAAAAATGGAAAGAAAATAAGAGAACAACTGCAAGAAACAGAACAAAAACAGAAAAAAAGGATTAAAATAAACAACGGGGACAAAATAAAATTGAAAAAGTTGTAAAATAAAATAAAAAATAAACATTTTGTTTGCAGCTGAACAACTTGACCCTGATGGAGCTGAACACGGTGCGGCCGTTCCTCACACAAGCCATGAACCATATGCACGTGCTGCGGTGTAACACGTCACAGGGCGCGGTGTACGCGCACTCCCAGGACTGACGTCACAGGGCGCGGTGTACGCGCACTCCCAGGACTGACGTCACAGGCTACCGTGGGTGCACTCCCAGGACTGACGTCACAGGACGTCGTGTACGCGCACTCTCAGGACTGACGTCACAGGCTGCCGTGGGTGCACTCTCCCAGGGGTGACGTCACAGGGCGCCATGTAAGCACACTCACAGGCCTGATTTTAAAAGGAGTCGTGTCACGCATTTGTGTGTACTGTCAGGACTGACGTCATGCGTTTGTGTGTGCTCTCAGGGCTGACGTCATGCATTTGGTTGTACTCGCCTTATTGATATCACACGTAATTCGCTGGACTGACGTCACACATCTATGTGTATCCGCGAGTCAAAATGACTGACGTCATGGAACTTTTTATGTAGTCTCGTCCCACAGACTTAAGTCATGCATTTCTAGGCACTCTGTCAAGGTAGAGGAGGGGGGAGGGAGGGGAGAGGGGTCCTGTGTATCCTGTGATCATATGTGACGTCATAAATTCTTTTTCTTTTTTTTTCAATTTTGTCTAAGACTGTTCCTTGTTAAAGTTATAAGTAAAGAGATTTTTGAAAACAAAAACAAAAAAACTTTTACTTTTCTTTGCTTGCCTCAAAGGTGGTTTGTAGATTTTCTAGCAAACGGTTATCAGAAATGTGGGGTAATTAGTAATCGAATCAATGCTGTGATTGATTTCAGATGACAGGACTGACAACTCATAAGCCTCATTCCCGATACATGCATGTCACTTCACAATAAGCATTAATCATATGACACACATAATTGTTACATCACTGAGAAAATACTGCAATGTAATTGGTCAGTTCCCCCCAAGTCAATAATTTTTTAATATTGACCGAAGCGCAGAATTGAAAAACAAAAAAAAAAAAGAAGATAAATATTGCAGTTGTTTGTCATGTAAAATGCATCTATAGATTTATTTCGAGTCAAGATATTATAACCTTTAAGAAATTGTGAACTCAAATAAGTCCAATATCTGCGAATTGTTGACCTTTCATACAGCTTTATATTGAAGTTATTATTCGTGATATTTATTCATAATGCTCGAGTTTTCTGCCATTTTTGAGACGTCCCCTTTTGTTTTTGTCCGTATAGTTGAAAGAAATGATACTCGGTCCAGATTTAATAATAATAATAATAATAATAATAGTGAGTTTTTATATATCGATTTTTCAGACAACCTGCTCAAACCGGTTTACAATGTGCGCATACATATATATAACTATTGATTACAATTTTGAAATCCCTATCTATTGGCACATACGCCTAACAATAATATAACTCTAACTTGGTATTAGAGGACTATAAAGGCACAGCGGTATCCCTGAGGGGGGGGGGGGGGGTTGCAAATTGTCATGATTCCTGACCACGAGCGGGATTCGAACCCGGGCTACAGAACCACAACTGCATGGCTGGCAGGCGTCTTTAACCACTCGGCCACCGAGCCCCTTTTTACACTTTTCTCCTCTAACTGTAGCACAATAATAAAAACAAATAAACAAATATTTCTTATTTTTGAAGTTGTTCATTAGCCTTTATTCATTTTGGACCACAATATATTAAAATGTAGACGTTTTTTTTTTTCACTCTTGCTGTGAAATTAATCAATAAGAAAAACATTAACTGGAGAGGACAATTTGGATCTGAGAGATGCCGAGTTGCGAGCATGGATCGGAAAAAGTTCCGTAAATAGTTTTCAACATGTTTCTACCACGTTTCGTTCGAATGGCTCTCAGATTTTATAAGAATCATCCCTGAGTGATCCTGTCTGGATTTCTTTTTTTTTTTTTATGTCCCGACCTGACTCTGGTGAGGAGTGGCATCATGTTTTTGACTGGTGCGTCGTTCTCTTCATCACGCTTTGATTGTGAACGCTCCAGTTCCAGTGGTCGGATTTGGATCATATCTGGTATGTTATGTGTAATGTTTAAAAGCTGATTTGGTGACCTTACGTCGTTGTTCAAGGTCACTGGGGGATTTTGAAATTTTACGTGGGATTTCCGAGTGTTTTGTGAACACCATATCTCAAGTTCCAGTGGTCTGATTTCAATCAAAGCTGTAATTTATATATGATGTTCCAGAGCTGATTACGTTAACTTCACTGCGGGAACTTTTTTTTTGTTTGGTTTCCCATACCGAGTTTTTTATTAATTTTTTCATGTGGGGAGCCTAATAGGTTAATTATCATTTTTGTAGGTGAAAAATACATCTAGACAATTGCTCTTCTACAAAACCCTTTTCCCCAAACCATGTGGCAGTTCGGTAGGGGCATCTGTGTTCCAACGGACACATTTCTAGTTTTTTTGTTTTTTTTTACAAGCCTTTTGACAATTGATCAACCAGATCTCAGCTGGTCACGATGTCCCTGTACATTCCCTTTTCTTAGCCGTGAATCACGTTTAGTTGAGAACTGTTGCTACCGGTATGTCCGTCCGCCCGTAAACAATTCCCTACCCGGGCTTTGTCCGCGATTAGCAGGATTCTTGAAAAGTCTTGCATTTGTCAAATCATTTAAAGGTACCTGGAATTGTCTTGAATTTTGAAAAAAAAAATGTCTTGAAAAGTCTTGAATTGGGAAATCAAATATGATGTGAAATATGTTTATGTAATATGTATATTCTGTATATTTTTTCGTGCCTTCTTGACACTGCAACGGTAAAAAAACAAACAAATTTATGATAGGTGAAATTGATGTTGTGGAAAAGCTGAGTGAGACGTGATAAAAAGAGGAAATGTTATTAGATATGCAATATATCACTATTGTCTTTAAATTCTTAAAATAAATCAATAAAACGCATGTAAAACTATTTCTAAAAACTTTAAAAAGTCTTGAAAAAGTCTTGAATGTGAAACTCACTTTTCGCTACAAACCCTGAATAAGGTTTTCACCCTACAGTTTTACAATTTCATATTTCAGGTATTTACTTTTTTCCGTATGATATTTATAAAATAAATGTTGTTAATAATGAACTGTGTTTCATTTCGAGTATGTACTTCTAGCTAAGGACTTTGCATGTGCTTTTTTTTGGTTACTGCTCTTGGAAACGGACGTTGGTGGATTTCGGTTTACAGATGACACCATTGTTAAAGGCTAAGTTCAATACTAAAAGCATCTTCTTCAACAGATAACATATACTGCACGTAATGACGTCATATGCCGTACTCGTTTGTGTCTAACCGCGATAAAATGAGATCGACTGTTTCGAACCTACCAAGCAACAATCCCATCCCTCTCACATTTCTCCGCTGTGCAACGGCCGCGAAATTTCGCACACGATTTTCACGTAATGACGTCATCATGCGCCTTTCTTAATCACGTTAACACGTGTATAAAACTTGATGGAACCGTCCGACCTACCCCAAGGAATAAACAGACCGAGTTTGATGTTGATTCAACTTCTTGTTCTCGAGAGATCTCGCGTACATTTTGTTCCCACATACGCACACACACACAAAGGTACAAAACGCACGTCGTCTCTGTCGGAGAGACATAATTCTGTGCGCTCTGGCTCAATAAACCGCTGTGGTCGGACCCCGATTAATACAGTGTTGCCACATCATCCTTTTTTTAAGGATTATCCTTTTTGAAAATCCCAAAATTATCCTTATTTTATCACTAAATCCTTTTTTCATCCTTTTTTTCTCTATCAAATAAAAAAATTTTTTTTTTTGTCCTTTTTTTACTACTTATTTATTTTTTGATTTCTTTGATTTTAATTTTTTCAGTGCGAGCGCCTAAGGCGGGAGCCGAAAAATTTTGACTTCAAAATTTACAATTTTATCCTTTTTTTTTCATCCTTTTTTTCAAATCATCTTTAAAAATGCCTTTTTTCCCTCCTCGGGCTGTGGCAACACTGTTAACATTACAGCACTGCATGTCACCCAACAAATTACCACCCCCCCCTGCTCTGCCCCACCACAAAAAAGGAAAGAAAGAAAACGATATGCACAGCGTTTGGTCAATCAGTATATTTTATTCCGTTGGAATGTAAACTACCCACATAGAATACAATAATACATAACTCTACGCAAACGAGACAAAAATAACCCCTCTTCTTCTTCTTCCATAGAACCTTTTTTTTTTATGTCCGCTTTTATAAAGCCGCATTGTGCACGAGTATACGCAGTGTCATAGGCGTCAACAGCACTTTTCTTTATTTTTTTTAAGCTTAACTTTCTACCTGAACTGTCAGATTCTAAACAAAGTGGGGCCATACACTTGTTGCAGTACAACTTCGTTATAACGACATGGCAGGGACCAGGAAATTGTCGTTATAACCGATGTCGTTATCACCCATGTGTCGTTATAACCGATGTCGTTACACCCAATATGTCGTTATACGCATGTGTCGATATAACCGATGTCGTTATACGCATGTGTCGATATAACCGATGTCGTTATCCGCATGGGTCGTTATACCCAATGTGTCGATATAACAGAAATCGTTTTGCTCAATGTCGTTATAAGAAGTTTCTACAGCACTTAAATATTTGCACCTTCTCTCACCAACAAGCCCTATAGCTTCTCTGTATCCAAGTAGCTTCATCAATGCCTTGCTACTGCCGTCGATATAATATATATATTTTTTTATTTTTCTTTCTTTTTTTTTAAATTTCAAATTCAAATTGAAACTGAACAATTTAAGGTAAATATTGCACATTGATATAACTGTAAAGCATTTTGTTAAAAAGCAGTCAAACAAATTATACAACGTGTCCTTCATCTGACATTTTCTCACAAACTCGCAAACGGTAACAAAAAATAACAGCGAAACTTTATAATGTCAGTGAAGCAAAAAAAAAAAAAAACAAAAAAAAAAAAAAAACAAATAGTAAGGTGCAAAATACTGCCATTCACACTTGTAATTATCGATTATTATGAGTGCACCTTTTTTCAGCCGCGTGAAAATGAAGTAAATGAATTTAAAAGGAAATTTTTTTTTTTTTATGCACAAAGGCCCATTTTTTTTTTAGACTTGGGGGGGGGGGGGCAATAGACTGAGCTATGAGCATGGATAACCCGGGATAAATTTGTGGACAAAATCAAGTCGGACGAAGGGGGGGGGGGGGGGAGGGGGAACAGATCATTTCACGGGACCCACTGAACAATACGGGTAGAGGAGGAGAGGGGGGAGGGAGGGAGGGAAGGGGGGTGGGGGTGAAGCGGGAGCTTTTTGAAATAAAGCAGCAAATATGGCCCGTCTCAAAGCATATATATTTATACGAATTTGCATAAAACTGACGAAGAACTGGGAGTAAAAACATAGGCGTGAAGCTCTGCGCAGCGACGCTCCAAACCTTAAATATTCAACATTCTATAGCTTCTCAATTGAAAAAAAGTAGTGCGCTATAGCACTTGGCGCTTGTTTTTATTGACAAAATTCCTACGCTTTATAATGAGATACGCGAATTCTGCCAGTTTTAATATCACCTTATGAACTCAACTCTGTGACTACCTAGGACTACCCGGGTAGGACTACCTGGGACTACCGGCGTCATTAGTCTGCAAGCTAGTCTGCCAGTTAATTCAATAAGTGCAGTAAGCCAATGTAGACGCAACACGCAACTTGAACAGCACAGGAACGGTAAAAAAAAAAAGCATTTTTTGACGCTCCCTTGTTTGCTTACAGGCGCTGTCTGGGTAACTTTCAAAAAGTTATCCATCTCGGCCTATGATATTATCCGTTCCGGCTCAGGCACACTGTCCATTCCGGCCTATCATATTATCCATTCCAGCTCGGGCACACTGTCCATTCCGGCTCAGGCACACTGTCCATTCCGGCCTATCATAGTATCTATTCCGGCTCAGGCACACTGTCCATTCCGGCCTATCATATTATCCATTCCAGCTCGGGCACACTGTCCATTCCGGCCTATCATATTATCCATTCCGGCCTGGAATTATCCGTTCTGGCCTTGCACATTATCCACGCCGATCCAGGATTATCCGCTCCGGCCTAGCACACTATCCACTCCGATCTAGGATTATCCGCTCCGGCCCAGCGTTACCCGCATCAAGCCAGCCCATTATCCCACTTGGCATGGCCTTGCTCCTCCCGGCCCAGGATAACGCTGACCTGGGAACAAGCGCATGACGACGCCTGAACGGATCCCGAACCCGAGCTCGAGTCCTCCCACTTGCTCGTCTATTCTTCCTTGCAAAAGCATCACGGAATGAAATCGCGAAGCCTGACGGGACGAGGTTGGAGTGCCTCGCCAGCGACCGAGCGAGGGCAGCGACGACGCCATGTTGGCTCGCCCGGCGGGCACCCGTTTCCACCACTGTTCCATAGCAGCGGGGCAAGCCGATTCAGTGCGTTAGCCAATCAGATTAAAGCAAAAAAGCACGAGACGTGACAACCAATCAGCGAAGTCACTGTGGCCTGGTCAACTGATTGTCTTATTGGATAAGGAAGAATTGGGCGGGGTGGGTGGGTGTATCTGTTATAAACAGTCTGACGCCTTTTGACATAGTACACTCTCCCCGAAGAATGCACTCCGCACGCAGGAATCGTCCCGCTCTTTCATAGCGCCGGGGGTGGGGGGCGGGAGAGGTCACACGTCGCAGTCATGTCGATAACGCACCAGCATGGCCCTATTTTTTTCCACAGCCGCTTGATGTTATATTTTCACTGGAGGGGGAGGTGGAGGTGGGGGGAGGGAGGACGACGGGGCCTCCCCGCCCGCGCGCCTCCGCCTTTTCACCTCAAGGACAGCAGGCCCCTCCGCAGAGAGTCTAGCTTGCTCTGATGCTTGCATCTCTCCTCGTCGTATTTCTGTTTATTTTGCAGTAATTCCTGAAAATAAAAATTTTATGATGATGACTCTCAGTGTTGCTCATGTCTCTGCACAATGAAATTAATTAATAAACCTATTTACAACTTATTAATTAATCTATTTCTAATTTGTTAATATATTTCTCTTTTACTAACACACAGCGCCCCTCCCCACAATGCGGTACAGGGTGTGGGGTGGAGGTCGGCACCCCCTCACCCCCCCTCACCCCTCCCTCCACCCCCCTCCCGGTAGCCGCGTACTGACCTCCATACGCCGGCTGAGCTGCTGTGCCGTCTGTGTGAGTTGCCGGTGCCGCTGCTGTAGCTGCTCGCACTGCTCGCGTAGTACCTGCTTCTCCGCCCTCTCCTCTACAAATACCACAAGGGGTTACTCGATAACGTCACAAGAAAGAGGTCACTCGATAACGTCACAAGAAAGAGGTTACTCGATAACGTCACAAGAAAGAGGACACTCGATGACGTCACAAGAAAGAGTACACTCCACGACACGACCACAAACAGCCCCCCTCAAGTACACAAACACACAAGACCAACAAATGTTCTCCATCTCATTTTTCTAACATCGAATATAAATTTACTTGATGTTGACAGAAGTAGGTAAATCTTTCAAAACACTGATCATGTCTCGAAATGTGAAATGGCAACTTTAGGCAACACTAAGCAAAAAGAACGCTTGGTTTTATCACCTTTTACTTTTTTTGTTTTGTTTTGTTTTTTTTTTGTTTTTTTGTTTTTTGTTTTTTGTTTTGTTTTTTTTGTTTTTTTTTTTTTGTTTGTTTTTTAACGTTTGCCGTTTACATTATTTGATGTACGCCATGCTCAATATGCACCTGCGAATAACCATTTGAGTAAAAGTCAACGCCTGATCCTTTTTTTTGTGTTTTGGCCCTGAATAATTTATCGCTTCGTTTGGAAACTGATGTCAGCGCTGCGAGAACGGGGGATGTGATTGAAAGAGGGTGGCGGCGAAGTCATACTGGCGGCGTTACCTTGCAAGTGTTTATGGTAGGCAACCATGACCGCCTCCACGCCAGGCCACCGGAAGTCGCCACCGCAGTCGCTATCCCCGGCCTCGCTGCTGCCACCGCCCTGTGACGTCACCAGCCCCCTGGGTGGCGGCCACGACGCCAGCAGCTTGTGCACGCCGCCGACGCCGCCCAGCAGCTGTGACGTCATGTTCTGGATGCTCTGCAGCGACGACGGCAGCGGCGACTGGCTGTCGGCCGATGATTGTGTCGCTGCGAGGCTGGAGGATTTGCTGGCGGATTGACTGAGGAGGTGACCGGATGAGGGCAGGCCGTCGGGCGAGCCCGTGCTGAGAGAATACCGAACTTCGGCGCTGTGTTGCTGAGATTTGCTATAATCTATCAAAACAACAAAAAATAAATCAATAACATAAAAATAAATAAATAAATAAATTGTGTGTAGATCACGTGATGTTACAGGTTATATTATAGATTATGTTATGGGTTATGTTAAGTTTATGTAAATTACGTTACGTTATGGAAGTTTACGTTATGTCACCAAAGATCCGAAGATTTGTGTGAAGATTTTACAAAATTAAACTTTACCTTACTTTTAAACACGACATAACATTTCGATCTCGGGATTTATCACAATATATTTCAAGATTTGTTTATACTAATTCACATCCTATCTTTATATCCTTTTATCTCCTCAAACTGACCGAAGCAGGATATTTCTATTCTGCATAAGGAAGGTGGGGGGGGGGGGGGGGGGGGTTGAGGGCGTGGGGAGGGGGGGGTAAGGGGTGTGGGAGGAAGGGCAGCTCCGTCCACGGTCTTTGTTTAGCCGGTGATGCCGCGTTTGGTGCGTGTGTGCTGCGGGGGTGGGGAGGGGGCGGGGGAGGGCGGGAGGGGGCGTCAGGGGGCGTGGGGAGGGCAGCGCCACTCACGGTCTTCGTTTAGCCGCTGCTGTCGCGCTTGGTGCGCGTGTGCTGTGGGGGGGGGGGGCGGGGAGGGGGGAAGAGGGCGGGAGGGGGGATAAGGGGGCGTGGGGAGGGCAGCGCCACTCACGGTCTTTATTTAGCCGCTGCTGTCGCGCTTGGTGCGTGTGTGCTGTGGGGGGGGGGGGGGGCGGGGAGGGGGGAAGAAGGCGGGAGGGGGGATAAGCGGGCGTGGGGAGGACAGCGCCACTCACGGTCTTTATTTAGCCGCTGCTGTCGCGTTTGGTGCGTGTGTGCTGCGGGGGGGGGGGGGGGCGGGGAGGAGGAAAGGGGGCGGGGGAGGGCGGGAGGGGGCGTCAGGGGGTGCGGGGAGGACAGCGCCACTCACGGTCTTTATTTAGCCGCTGCTGTCGCGTTTGTTGCAGGACCGACTCGTGGAACTCCTGCACAAACTCAGCCGTAACCGCCGGCGACTGACCCATGGCAGTGCTTTGTATCACAGATTTTGATTGGCTGTTCACGTCATGTGACCGCGTCAGGGCTGCTGATTGGTGCGATTGCTGTAGTAGTGTGCTGGCACAATGTTTTCTTTTTAAAGGACTAGAAAATGCTGCGTGGGACAAAAACAAATATTCTGCTTATTATACCACATCCATATCCCACCCTCACTTTTAAGTAAAACACCCCTCCTCTCAATGACAACTTCTGGATCGAAATAAACTACTAATGTAGAATAATTTTTTACAATCGCCAAGTCTTTATAATGGCCACATTTCGACTCGTGGAACAAGCGCTCAATCACATTAAACCTATTTGAACATATTTTATTTTGAATGTATTTTAAAGCAACTTAAACCTATTTTAAGCGATAGAAACTGGGGTGGGGGGAGGGGAGGGGGATGGGTGAGGGGTGGTGGGGGTGGGATGAGGGGTCGTGCGGGTAGCAGTACCTGTGATGAACTGAGACATCCTGGCAGTGCTATACTCGTACGGCACGGCTAGTGTATCCACCGTACACGCAGGCCGCGGGCTCAGCCTCGCCCTCGCACGCCGTTCTTTATCCCACACGCATACCCGCTGCATAAACTCATTCTCTGCGAGGAAAAAAAAAACAAACAAACACATCAGCTATACAGGTTTTCTTCTCTTTTGTTTTTTCTCGCAGTTTTACGGCCAATATCGATCTCCTGCTTAGGAAGGTCATTAATTTTTTCTTTCAAGTTCTATTATTTGTCCAGCGTTGTGATTGGTGTCTGACCTGCTGATTTTTTTTATTACCATAACTTTAGCCAGCCACTCACCTCTACGCCTGTCGGGCGGCACCGCTTCTAATTTCAGCATAAACAGGAACTCGGCCTTCTGGCGATAGTCCGGATCCATGTTGAGGGCGTCGGCGCTGGCGAGGGGGGCGGGGTCTCGTGACGATGACGTCACGTCCACGTCATCGGGCAGGTGGAGGCGCTTGGCGGGCGGCTCATAGCTCGCATCTGCGTCGCGGGCAAACGAAGAAAACGACGCGCGTTAATACGGCACGTGTGCCGTAAACATAGAGGATATACGTGCTGTAAACACAGATACACGTGCTGTAAACAGATACACGTGCTGTAAACAGATACACGTGCCGTAATTTTTGTAAAACTGCGAAAAGCACTCTCGTTTAAAGAACATTTTTTCACGGGGAGGGCGTGGAATCTAAAGACCCCCTTCCCTCTTCCCCCTCCCCCTCCCCCCCTCCCCACCGCTACTGAACTTTGGAATGGTTTTTCAGCTTTGTCTTGACAACTTTCATTTCCTACCTTATTTTGTCAATATTAATATAAAACATCGAAAATTGAAACGAAAGACAAAAGCTCAAGTGCCCAGCACCATCCCTCCTCCCCCCTCTATCCCCCCCCCACCCCCCCCAGAATAGATGGCAAAACGCACTAACCTCGTCGCTCACTGGTCACATGCTGCCTCTCCTGCTTTGTGGGGAATAGATTGACAGGCCTGGAGTGTTTCTTTGGCGACATCTTTTGTTTACTAGCTCCGCCCCCTAACGACTGGCTGGCTCCGCCCATTTCACCACTGTTCAGGCGCTTTCGCTTCTCGCTGCTGCTCTCGGGCTGCAGGCGCATACGCGAGGAGGAGGAGAAGGAGGAGGAGGAGGGCGGGACGGCGCTGGCATGCGCACCATTGAGGCGCACACTTCCGGCGTCCTTGACCTTGTCCCCTTGGTCGTAGCGTGACGCGGCCAGGAGGTGGTCGGAATTGATCATATTGCTGAGACTCGTGATGGCGGGCGAGCAGGGCGGGAAGGTGTGTAGGCCCGACAGCCCGCCATGGCAGGAGGAGGAGGTGGCGGTGCTGGCGGCGGTGGCGGTGGTGGTGGTGGTGGTGGCCGAGACCGGCGCAGCGGGCATATCCTGCGACCTGACGGACGCGTGCGTCACATCCTGGTGCTTTGTGGGCGTGTGTTTACTCTCCACGCTCTGCGGCTTAGCAGTTTGTAGCAGCGAGCGCCGCGCCTGTGACGTGTGCGTTGTGGCGCCGCCATAATGCGCCCCCTTGGCCTCCTGCAGCCCTGCATGCGTGCGCTGTGCCTCGCTGCTGACGCCCCTTCCATCATGCGCTCCTCTCCCGTCGCCCGAGTGCACCCGCTCGCTTCGCACCCTGCTATCGGCCTGCTGCTGCTGCTGCTGCTGCTGCTGTTGCGCCTTGTGCTGCGCCTTCTCCTGCGCCAGGCGGTGCTCCGCCAGCATCCTCTCGCGCTCCTTGACGAGGCGTTCGTACTCGCTCACGCTCTGCCGGTCGTAGCCGTTGCTGACGGGAGCCTCAAAGGGCCGGTGGAACGCGTGCGCGCCCTGCTCGTGCCCCGACGCCAGCTTGGGTACGGACAGCGGCGCCACGCCGCCCATCTGCGAGTGCGTCCCTGAGCGGGAGTGCTCCACCCCTCTGTAGCTGTGCGCGCTGGGCGGCAGCTGTGAAATACACACACAAAAAAAGTAAAACAAATGACGCAATTACCTGCGAGATTTCCGCCACAAAACGAGAAGAAAATAACGTCTGCGAAAAAAAACAAAGCCTCAAGACGTACGAAGGAAGAATGGGGGGGGGGGGGGGAGGGGGGAGAGGTATGGTGGGCAAAACGGGTGTAGACGGTTAGCTGTTCCCTGTCCGTGTCCCTCACCCGCTTGCCGATTTGTGGGGGACAAGAGGGGAGGTGAAAGGGTGGTTTGCGGTGAGTCTTTTACCTAGGCCCTGTCCTCGTCCGTTCGTCAGTATGCTGGGGATTGGTGGAGGATGACGGGG
>CATKHT010000136.1:62500-65253 GCA_949752745.1 Protula sp. h YS-2021 | reverse complement strand
TTTTTAATAAGGGAAGGCCTTCCAGCACGGTTGTGTGTGCATAATCATCTAACAGAGCTATTTATTGGGGGGGAATTTATTTTCCCATCTTTTGACAGCAGATGTATTGCACTGCATCTGTAACAATAAACTTTTACTCTCCATGACGGCGCTTTCCTTATATAAAAAAAACAACACCGACTCACTCGGGATGAATGCTTGCAGCTAATTGTGCTTTTATAGAAAATGCAAATAGAGATTTATTCTTGCATTAGAGTTGTGTTTCTGCAATGAGCAATCAAATAATTCCTCGGCTGTACGCAAATCTCCTGCGCTACAAAATGTTTCTGGTTTTTTTTATTTATTTCCCCTAAATTTCTTGCCTAAATATATTCAGATTTAATCAAATTTTGTACTTCTATTTGGCAGCAGGAAAGATAACGAATAACAACTTCTTGGAAGTGTGTCTAAACAACATGGCGCCCAGACGGCCATTTTAGGCATCCTTTGACCTGGTTCTGGAAATGTTCATATGTTGCGAAATGACACTATTTATGTCCCAGGATAATATCTAAGGTTTACCACAAGCAAAACTAGAGCTCTCAGATCAGTGCTTGGACTTAAATCACAGTCAAAGTGGCCAAAAAAAATATCTCGTACTGACCTTCATTTTTCGGTCTTTTTTTAAATATTTTATGACCCGTTTTTTTTTACTCCACACTTGAATCTGTGGAGGAAAGAACCCCAACCCCCCCCCCCCCCCCCCCCCACCCAACGAAATCGAAACTTCGAGATGACTCAAATGTGTCTTTTAAAAATAGTACGCACCTGTCTGCTATAATAGGTTATCTATGTATCAGATATCATATGGAACAGCATGTCAGGATGGGAGTAATAGTAGGCGGTGAACGGCTTGATGGGTGGACGGACGGATGGACGGACGGACGGACGGACAGCACCAGGACCTATAATATCCCCTTCTGGGACTAAAGCCCCGGTTTGCAGGCTAATAAAAGACGTCACCTGGCATTGTGGGGGCCCCGTCGTTCGGTGGTTGAAAGACGAACTGGAACTCAAAGCGGAGTCCTCGATGTCTCCGGAAAACATGCCCAGATCCTTGCGACAGTTTGCTGCAGAAGACACAGAAACACAGCGGCCTTTAAATCTTATATTCAATATTAATATATATATATATATATATATATATATAATATATATATATATATATATATATATATATATATATATATATATATATATATATATAAAATAAAAATATCTTTAACTGTTTATAATTACCAATAGTTTGAGAGAGCAAAGACAGTTTTCAATCAAACATTCTTTATGAATTCTTTATAAATTCTAAAATTTTTTTAGAAGAACCCAAATTCCTAAAGCGTAACACACAGAAAAAAAACCTTTGAAAGTGGACAAAGGCGGTCCTCTGCAAATTTGTCACAAAGACATTCCTCACCTAACATTTTTCAGTAAACACACTTTTGATAAGAATGTGTATATCATTCTACTAGTAAGAGGATACTACAAATTCATTGGCTAACTTTCGCTAATCGTGCATAATAATTGATCTGGTCTGGAACATTATATGGTTAGTGCGGAGGGTTAGTCAAACTTTTTGCAATACAAAAAGCATTCTTTAGATATGCGGGCACCGGAGCCAGCCCCCGGGGGTCGTGTTAACATGCGATTATAGACTTTGAAATATGACACTTGGTTAGATATCGTATTCTGTCTAATGGAATGGTATCTATAGACTCTCTTGTTTCAAGACAAAACAGAAAGGAAAAAAGTTTACATACAAAAAGATTCAGTTTGTCTAACAAATTCTCCAGGAGATAAATGCAACCAGGGTTTTTTTTTCTAAGGAATGCATCGGGACTTTCCGGCAAGTTATAATCCATCACGAAACGAACGAACAATGGTAGGAGTGAAAAAAATGGGACGAAACCTAGTTGCATTTTTCGTGAGCACACTAAACTAATAAGTGTTCAAAATTTTATTCTCTACACAGAAAGAAGTTAATATTTAGTCAGAAGCTACGAAAACTGCACACAAAAAAAACAACGGCTTTGGAAAACGAAAAAAGATAGATTATGACTAACACCACTAGACTGAAAGGGAGAAAAAGTATGACATGCCCAAGTCACCATAGCTAATATATTGCTATTCTCTTGTATTCTTTTTTTTATTTTGTTTACACCAGAAACTCGGAAATAAGACCACTTTTGGGACTGGTCAAAAGTTAGCCTAAATTCGGGGTGGTCACATGTCCGGATTTCTCAATCACGGGAGTGAATTGGAAAAACATTTATACATAAAGCTTGTATAGGAAATATATTTAATAGCAAATAAAGTTAATGTAATGCGTCAGAACACCAGAATAATCAACCAGAAATTAAGATACATTCGTAATTAAGACAGTTTAAAGTATGATTTGGCGTTATGATGAAGAACTAAAGAGAATGAGACCACTTTCTGGAGGCCGACTGCGTGTGACCGCTCAGCAGCAGACGTTGTTACAGATGACAATATCGCCACCCTAGCTTTACTGGTTAACGTTTAGCCAGAACAATTATATCAAGCTGCATGCAAGATAGAGAATATTTTTTTAAAAATATAGAATCTTACTGCATCCGCAAACTTTACGGCTATCTGCAATGAGAAAAAACAACAAATTGAGTATTGAAATGCCACACTGAACACCTTTCTTGCTTCTTCCAGATCTGTTTTTTTAAGCAAGATTTCTTATAAAAATA
>CATKHT010000136.1:0-57500 GCA_949752745.1 Protula sp. h YS-2021 | reverse complement strand
GAGGGAGAGGGAGAGGGGGGAGAGAAAGGATAAAATCACAGGACTGAAAGAAAAAGCGACTTCCGTTTCCGCAAAAGCCATGCGTCGATAATGAGAGGCTATTTAGCAATAAGCAACCTGTGCTCTGGTCACCCACTCTCCAAATGACCATAATTAGTGTAGGGGGGAGGGCGAGGGCGGTGAGTTCCATTCCTGTTGCTTACTGCTAATGACTTCATCTCTGATGCTAAAAGAAAGTGGAGTGCTGCAGAAGAAAGCGGTGATGGTTTTCTTTTGTCCGACTTGAGCAGGCAAGAAGTAGTGAGACGTCCATGGAAGGAGAGTCTCGAAAACAAGCAGGAAATCCCACATGTTACCGAGTGACCCAGACTGCGGGGCTGGGGCTTCTTTGTATGGAATAGCCCTCGTGCTATATCCACACAGGCTTCAGTTGTGTGAAGCAAATCTATTCCTTTCTTCTCTTCATATTTCTTATACTATTTCCGTTTTAAAAAACCGTTTTAGTGAAAAAAACACACACAACAAACAGTGTAATTATGATAATAAGTTGTATTATAGTTCCTTTCGAACAGTTACCTTTCTCAAAAACTTTGCAGATGCTAAAAAACTTGCCTAACAAAAGTTGTGTTCTGAGAACGTTTGGGATGTGACCGATGATAGAATGCGTGTCAGTTACACGATTCAGCACAGGACCTCAAACATACAAAGTAAGAGTTTGTTTCGATATTATCGTGTCGAAATGGCAATTTCTCAAAAACTTAAAAAGCACATTTCCGACATCAAAAAAAAAAAAAAAAACAACAACTGTACAATAGACTATTAAATTCTTTTCTCACAGACTGACAAGTTATTTCTTTCTATAGTAGAGAATCAAAGCATTCAGTCTGTTGACTACTGAACAATAGCAACTTGTGTGTTCGCCCAAACTCAATTACATTTTAAACATTGTATTATAGAAAATAAGCAGAAACCCCAATTGACAACTTCTAAAACCCACAAGGCATTGCTTAAAATGTTCAATTAAGAACATGTCATTGAAAGATGCACGTGAAAGATGGTTGTGTATGTATGCAGCTACGTGACATCCTAGGGCATATCCATGGTTCATGTAATCACTTCGCGGATGCTTGATCCCGATCGGACCCAAGAATGGCAGAAAATGAAACAGAGGTGAAATGAATAGCGGGAGAGAGAGAGAGAGAGAGAGAGAGAGAGAGAGAGAGAGAGAGAGAGAGAGAGAGAGGGGGGGGGGGAGAGAGAGAGAGAGAGAGAGAGAGAGAACAAGTATGGAATAGTGTAGAGTGGGCTGAGAACGCTGGATCGGGTGGATAGAGGATGGGTGGGATAACGGGTGGGTAGAGAACAGGGGGAGAGGGCGCGGTGGGTAGAGGGCTTGAGGAGTACGAGATCGTGTGGATTGAGAATGAGTGGGATAAAGGGCCGGGTGGGTAGAGAACAGGGTGTGAGAGCCGGATAGGTAGAGGAGGTAATGAGTACAAGTTCGAGTCGATAGAGGATGAGTTGAATAAAAGACCCGGTGGGTAGAGAACAGGGTCAGAGAGACTGCATGGGGTACACATGCAGTGTCGAAGGGGGCACGCGCAATAAAACGCAAGAAAATGGGGGAAATAGAAAGGGAGGACACTTTGAGGATAAAATTAATGTGTGCATCACTGCTGGGTGCCAATTCGCAACGTCTGAGATATTTTTATATGAAGAAAATTAAAGAGAGACAAGAAGCTATAAATCTTCACTAATTTGTATGTTTATATTTACAATTGATTTGCGGTAATGGTGAGACAAAAAAAACCTCTAACCGCCCCGGCACCGCCACCAACAGAACCAGAGTGTGCCTGTAAAACAGCCCCTGCAAATTCAATCATCCTGTCACCTATGCCTCTTTCTGTGTGTTTTTATGAAATGCACAAGGTGGCTTATAAATTACATGCTTGGTTATGCATGTATTCAATTTCACCTTTAACAGATTTGTTTGTGAACTATAAAAACAGCGGAATGGGACGTGAAAACACGACATAAAACAATAAGGAGTGTTCTTTTTCTATCTCAACGAATAGGTTTTATTATAGAAAAAAAACAACAAAACCGCGTGGTCACAGAAGCTGCGCTGGCAGAAAATGTGAAGACCTTTAACATGATCGCATCCAAACGCGAGCTGCATGTGCAGAATTGCTATTGTTAAACAACGACCGAATAATCATTAATTTATACGAGAGACAGAAAAAAAGATGTATGATGGCCGATGATTGGTATGACCGCGATGACCTTGAATTTGCGATTGTCGGCTAACTACAGGCTAATATTGTTGGCTGTTACCACCCCCAGGTGGCACATGTTGGTGCATAATTAATGACCGGTTAAAAAATCTCAAATCAGTCATTGCATGTGCAATGAAACACATTTCGTTGACAATATTTTTTTTCAGAAACACGCCACATTTGTTGTAAATGCTGTACACTGAAACTCGGTAACAGAAAATATAATTTTAGAAAAATTATAGGGTATTTGCTGTACAAATGTGACTAAACAAAAGCAAACTAAACCTTTCCTTGTTTGCAATCAATGGGGACATTTCTTATACGGGAAAGCTATCGTCCTTGAAAAAATAAACCAACTAAATTAAGTTTATTGTAATCAAATTCATGACCTTAAAAATCGAAAGGAAGATTTAAATTGGATCGCATTGATGCCACAGAAGTTCGTTTTTTTTTCACTCGCCTTGGGTGTTATCAGAAGTAGGTTATCTATTGTTTAAATGTGGTGATACGATGACGTTTCTATTTGGTGCGTTGTAAGAAAAGCAATCAAGTGATGCCCGCGGCCATTTGGCCACCTTCGAATATCCAAGATTTCGTTTTTGATTTCATTAGCATAATTTAGAATATACATGCTCGCGAGAGTGTCGTTTGATTAAATTCGTGCATTGAGGTCTCCCCTTATGATAATCACATCTTATGTGTTGTTTCATAATGTACTTGCAACCAAGATATTTTATTCATGAAAGTAGCCAAGAAATGAGAACAGCTTCCACTGAAATGTTATAAATATTTATATTTCATTCTCCGTGCACAGATAATAGAAAATAAATAAGGCGATTTCAACCTCTCCATAAAAATTGAATTTGCATTTTTACCATAATACATAATCTCATCGCTGAGTACCTTCAATTTGAATTTTAACGTTTACTTCTTCGATATGTGTTATAAATGCACGATATATTTATAAATGGGAAGAAGCGAAATGGATGGATTTGTCACCTACAACATATTGCTATTGGGTGTGTGTTAAAACGAGAGCTGTAATTGAGACTTATGATATGATATTTCAGGAAGCATTGGATTCGGTTACTGTGCTACTTTTATAGCTAGTAAAACTGATGTTCTAAAAATAGACACGATGCTTTATGAGATTCGATGATCGCGCGTGTTATTTCAGTACTGGCCTTGTTATAATAAAGCTTCCACCTTTGATCCTGGCCAAAAAAAAGGCCACAACAAAACCAGGATGAGGCCAACCGGAAGTAAGACCCAGCTTTTCGCTACTTCCAATATTATGTAAATCATTCCAATTATTACGAATCCTCCAAAATAAATTCACCTCAGAAATAAGACCAACAAGTTTCCATGGTTCCGACATGGTATTTTTTAATTGGTTAATTCAAATTTTAAGTTAACTCTACTGAAAAAGCAGGATCGTATGTATTTTTAGTGTGACTTACTAAATGTATTAATAACTGGGGGAGGCGCGGAGGAGACGCGGGGTAGACGGAAGGGGGCGACAGGTCACTCAGTTTTACTTTCTTGTAAAACTGAAATTTTAAAGAAGCTAACGGTTTTGTCAACCATTAATTTCCGGTCTTGAATAAACTATCTGTTCTTAGTATTTGTTTACAATATAACTGGTAGTGTTGACACTTTGATCTGCTTCTAATGTATTGGATCTATCGTGTGCTGAACGACTCAAATTATTACTATTTTTAATCTCTTAATTTTATACCAAAGAAAAAAATTGTTTGTGCATGTGTCATGTTTCAAATATCCATCAGAATTGAATTTCAATGAAATATAAGTATTTCAAAATAAAATAATTGTAGTTAGTAGTGTGGCAGCAGCATCTCATTAGCAAAGAGTTTTTAGGCATTCCTTTAATATTAAATCATGATACTATGATGCCTATTATTACGCATTATGTAAACAGATATTGCTTAATTAAAACAGTGTTCAGATTCCCAGACCAACTTCAACTCTGTCACGAAGGGAAATGTGTGTGTGTTTCGGTTAAGTCGAACTTCGCTATCTCCAATTCATGCATCGACTGTTCAATGTGGTAAGTACAATGGTAGAGTCGAGTTATCGGTTATCTACTGTGGCACGGCCTGTTATGAAGTTCAGTTATCGACTACCTGCTCCAGTATGGACCACTATGCAGTCGAGTTATTGACTATCAATTGGTTTCCGTATAATATCGACCTGCCTCTCAATAAGTGGGGTTACGATCTATGATACCTCCCCTCCCCGCTCCCCTCCCCCCCCTCATCCTCCCCTGATCTGCCAACAAACCGTACTTCAAGCCACGAATCAGCTCACCTCAAGCGTTTCGGATTTTAAAATACCCCCTTATGACATCAAGGTGCCAGCAAAAAATGTTCTTTAATCATTTAACTACAAGATCACACATGGTTTATAAATTATTCAAATGTGACACACGAATGACAATTAAGTTTTTATGTTACAAAACGCATCTCTAACCCTCGGGGATAAAGGCAGTCTCTACAAACAGACAAATGTATAATAAATTTAAATGTAAGGATTTAAATTTTGATGATTGGCAAGAGTTTTCAAGATGAAACAAAAGTTTTTTTATGTCCCTTCAATAGATACAATTGGCCAATACTCAGAAGTCAGCTTTCTGCGAAAGCTTTCCAATATCATGGCAATAAAAATTGTGATGCTTAAAGTCTGTTTTGCGAAAATATATAGAAACTCACAGTGAGTCATTGAAACAAACCTCGCTTCCGATACCTCAAAATCAGATACGGAAATGAGATACGGATTGTGATACGAACTGAGATAAGAACTGAGATAAGAACTGAGATGCGGACTGAGATACGAATACAGAGGGACTGAGATAGGAACTGGAATACGAACTGACATACGAATTGAGATTCAAACTGAGGTACAAATACAGAGAGATACGAATTGGAATACGAACTGAGATACGAACTGAGATACGAACTGAGATAGGGAGTAAAGGTTCGGATATTTTCACTGGGAATCCACAGCACGCATTTTCAACATTTTAAGATTTCAATGTTGAAAGACAAAAATGCATGAAAGTAGAGATAATAAACATCCCCCGTCCGATACACATATATTTTAAGAACAGGAGTTGTCTCATACGGAGAGAAAGAAGAGTTCATACATTCTTTCTTTTCTACTCCCTTTTCCTCTTTTCTTTCTACCAGTCTGTTCCTTCCTCCAATTCTTTTTCTTTAACTTAGTCGTTCAATGAAATGAAAAAAAATTCCTTGTCGTAAATCTGTAAATTGTCTTTGAGAAGGAAACATGCACATAAAACTACAAGCATCCCGTGCTGACAATTAGCAAGGCTTCTCATTAAGCGAAGTGTTTGCACACAAAGCAGCCATTGTTTTGCTACTCAGACATATCAGCTGATGGCATGGTTTTGTTTGTAAACATGCCAGAGCCGTGAAAGTCGAGCCGACGGCTCAGGCAGTAGTGATGGGTGGGCCTTCTTCCGACTGACCATTCCATTTCCCATCGCCGACTATACGTGGATTTACCTATTGCTTTTTGCTTGGTGAGGGGGGGGGGGGGGGGAGAGTGGGTTGGACTTAAGACAAAACATCAATAAAGTCGAAACAACGCGTTTTTTGGGGTGGAGGGGTTGACGGGTTAGGGGGTGGGGCTGGATTGATTCACCTTCTTCATTCGCTTCTGTTTCTGACAAGCTTTACAGGTTGTGGTTAGCTATAAAATGTGTGACGTCATCATTACATCATTACAGGTTGCGCGCACGCGACGTTCAAACATAAATATACATTTTTAAGCGTTATGGAAATAAAAGTTATATAATTACATATAGTTTATATAACTGAACCAGAACATGACACAGGGGATAAAACAATGAGTGACAAAACCACTAGAGGTCTAATTCCAGCTGCAGCTGCTAAACGACAAGCCTGTTTATTCGTGACAAAACCAATGGAGGTCTAATTCCAGCTGCAGCTGCTAAACGACAAGCCTGTGTATTCGTGACAAAACCACTGGAGGTCCAAATCCAGCTGCAGCTGCTAAACGACAAGTCTGTGTATTCGTTTAATAAGGTAGCATTTTAGCAAGTCCAAGTTTCACAGCTTATGTAATAGATTATAGGTTCATCCATTGTCCCACATTTTTTCACTGGCCACCAAAAGGGGGCAACCCCTGGCAACGAAAGTGCTTGTTTATTCCAGTTAGCAGAAAGCCGCAAGATGGCTACCATTGCCAAAGAATACCAACAACTTAATAAGTTGTGAAAACAGATTTTCTAGCAAATACTTAAAACGAAGATCAACAGCACCTGCGTGAGTAGCACTTGCAGAGCTAACACCTCCTGTGGCCAGACAAAACAATCACCCGCGGCCCCCGCTCTGTATGGGGGTCAGTCCGTGTATACATGTAGGCTAACGCTTTGGGGGATTTTGTTCCACACAAAGCATATATTTTAAAACTTTTTTTCTGGGACTGCAATGAGAAAAAAAACGTAGCCAAATGTATACGCGCAGATGTTGCAATGTATGGATGAAATGAGTAAGTGAAAACGCGCTTGTTGATCGGGATTTCAACTTCCCCACCCCCTTCTCCCATACTTTCTTTTTCTGGGTTACTAATTCCACAGCATCTGCTGGTTCAACCCCTGCCCCCAACCCCTCCCAGGACTTTAGCACACCTCTACGGCACACTTCTGTATAGACTTTCTTGTTTCGTTTTTATTCACGGGATTTTTCTTTCTTTCAGGTATAAACGACGCACACTTTTACGATAATAAACGTCATCAAGAGAGGTCTGTTATTTTGCCTGAATATTTTTTTTCCTAAATCACATTTTCAAATTTGTACTCGTTGGCTCCCTGTAGTTTCCTTGCAATCGTTCCGTTTCAAGTAATGGAACCTATTTCAAATAATCTTCTTTGTATTTATGCTCAATTTCCATTTCTATCTGTTGCTGGTCCGGCATCTTAGTGCTACTGGTCAGCACGCCCTAATTTGATTTCGTTCCGCGGAGCATATTCAAATACTGTGACTCTGTTGGTCATTTCATTAATCGAGATTACTGGGTCATTCAGGCAACATCTATCAGCTTTTTTTCCAGCTGGCAAGGCTGTCCCCATGGGTCGATTCTTTTGCCTGTCAAAAACCAGCCATTTCACATCTGTTCCTGTAAAAGTGTGAAAGAATGTATGGTCCCTGCGGTCCCTGTGGTACAATGTGAGCTCCCTCTAGCTACTGTAAAGTGGGACTTGTGGCTATTGTCATTCGTCAGCTATCCGCCTGCTTGATATGCGCGAGAAGTTTGTCGCAATCTGATTATCTCGCACTATCCCGGGTGGTCATTCTGAAGGTCAATAAGCAAAGCGGTCTGAGAAGGACCTTGGGGAAGCCCACAAGGCAGCGACTGACACCATAAGGTCATGACTGAGACCGCAAGGTCAGGACTGACACCACAAGGTCATGACTGAGAGCACAAGGTCATGACTGACACCACAAGGTCATGACTAACACCACAAGGTCATGACTGACACCACAAGGTCATGACTGACACCACAAGGTTATGACTGAGACCAAAAGGTCATGACTGGGACCACAAGGTTATGACTGAGACCACAAGGTCATGACTGAGACCACAAGGTCGTGATTAAGACCACAAGGCAATGATTTAGACCACAAGCACATGGCTGAGACCATAAGGCCATTATTAAGACAACAAGGCCATGATTAAGACCACAAGGCCATGATGAAGACTGCAGAACCATGACGAAAACCACAAGGTCATGACTGAGACCACAAGCCGATCATGAAGACCACAGGACCACTGTAAAGACCACAGGACCATGGTGAAGACCATAAGGATATGGTGAAGACCACATGGTCATGATGAACATCACAAAATCAATGACAAAACTCCCGAGTCTATAACATCAGATCACCATGGGCAAAGAGCTACGGGTCTACGGGTCTACGGGTCTACGGGTGAAGACCAAGATGGCAAGGTCTTGGGTTCTGAATAGTTCTTCAACTTCGGACCTCGGGTTCTAAAAACGTGAAGAGCAAATGTACAAGACAAGAAATACGGGAACAAATATTAGACTGTAAACAGGGCTGTGAACAATGACGTTAAAAACAAACTAAAAATAACATCGCTGCATCAGCCGTGCAGTAGTCGACTTCGCATCACCAACACGTTAACAACACCTGATATTTAATTTTCAAAAAACTACTAAAGATTACGTAACATGTCTCTTATGCTCGATAGCGTCAACACTGCGTTTCTTTAGGCGCTATTCCCTTAAAAGAACGAAAATACTGACCCCGTCCACACCAGCCTGTAATCCGTATAGACGGTCTGTTCAGGACACAGTAAGAAAATTATAAGTTAATTCTCAGACGCGGGTTTCAAGTATAACAGACGCGGATTTCAAGTATAACAGACGCGGATTTCAAGTATAACACAATGACCAGGGCACGATTCCAAGCAACTTTCGTCCTTACATCTATTTTAGTGACGGAAATGGTTGACTGTAGCCAATCAATGGGGGGAGGGTGGGTAGGGGGGGGGGCTACGCCCACAGCAGTGTATAATTCACAATCCACGAACGGCGATTCAAAATGAAAGAGGAAGTTGGCTAACAAACTAATTTTTTTATTCCAGACTATTTTTACGAATACAGGGTGTGGATTCTGCCGATCACTCGGCTCCAGTGGGCAAAGGGAACACTTGGAATTCGTTCATAGACCCAACAATACAATTATGTGAGGGGTGAAGAGTTCAGTCAGTCAGATCGTGTTTTTCTCAGCTGTTAAGTGCGTGTGTATCGAATGTACTGTCACTAACTACACATGGAATGACAAGCTAATTAGTGCGCCCTGACCTGCAAGCAAAAGCCACTTGTGTTAGCTTGATTGTTGCACACGAGTCTATCCCCCGCATGCCCGGATCCAGGATTGCCCCCAAAAACGAGGCAAGGGATATTTAAGTGCGAGAAGAGGGTGCAGCCCCTCCCCCCCTGCTCCACCAACAATCACACAATTTCCCGTCATTAAAATGATTTTGGGTGGGCAGGAGGTTGTGCTCTGGACCCCTTGACATCCGCCAGTCGGAAGTTTCTTCTGCATGAAGGACTCATGCAATTCTTCCTGCTAAATAATGCGAGCACGGACAAGAAAGGGAAGAAAACGTAAACCAAAATGTGATCCCAGAACACATTATGGGCGAGCGGGCGTTCCCCTCATGGTAACACATCACAGACGAACGGACGTTCCCCTCATGGTAAAACATTACGGACAAACGGACGTTCCCCTCATGGTAACACTTTACGAACGGACGTTCCCCTCATGGTAAAACATTACGGACAAACGGACGTTCCCCTCATGGTAACACATTACATACGAATGGACGGTCATCTGATGGTAAATATGGAACTGTTCTACTTGATGCACAAGTTTAGCCTTTCCAAGATTTGCAGATGTTCAATGCGCAGTTGAGGCTTTTCACTTGTTATATATAGTGGGAGTGGTTTTCACTGACGCGTTACACAATTCACGATAGTCTCGCGGAAAACGTGCGTAAATATGCTGCAGAGAATCTAGTTATTTATGCTATTTCATAAATAGAATCCAGTTAGGTATTCTATTCTGTGCATAGAATCAAGTCATGCATTCTATTCTACACATATAAACCAGTCATGTATTCTATTCTTGGGTCATCACTTCAAATTTTAAGCACGCCATTAAACTTTTACAGTTCACTTGCATCTCCACAAAAACACAACTTCGCTGATATATCTGCCACAAACATTGGACGGCTTCTTTCCCTGAAATAACGCGAGAATATTTTTTTGATAAGGGAAGGCCAGAATACCAAAGTACAGCAGTTTGATGCCAAAATCAAACAACAACGTTTTATGCGATCATTTTATTAAAGAATATATAATGTTATTTTATATGCAGCATTGAATATCACGACACCTGACAAACACAGATCATATTACTTTTGTTATGGCTATTATCAGACTTTTGAGATGGCCATTATACCTTATAATTTCCCTTAAGTTTCATAATTCAGAGTATCTTTACAGAAAGTTGTCTTCGTTCTTGAAATGTCACTTGTTTAACTATACCTTTTGAAAACGTTTAGAATTCGCAGATTGTGTTTAAGATTAGATAAAAGAAACCGATAATTTTACTATCATATTAAAGATACACAGTACAACTTAAAAAGCTTGTTTTTAATGCAACGATGTTGTTCAGTTTTAGAAAGAAAAAAAATGGAGTAAAAACTGCAAGGCTATTGTCATTTTTGATAAATTTACTTAACTTAAAATTACATCACTCGGCAGGTTAAATATAATGTGCATTAATGACATGGTGCAAAGTGTAATTTTACTGATAATAAGAAATAGATGACAGTGCACTTCTAAAGTCACGTACGGGTGTGGTTACAGCGGACCATTTACCGTAGAACTTCTGTGGAACTTCTTCAAGCTAAAAAATAGTTCGAACTCCGTTGAAGGTATCGACAATTTTTCCCATTTTCGAAAACAACGAATTGATAAATTTTGTTTACTTGTCAATAACCAAACCATTCACCAAGTTTTGCAATAGCGAGAAGAAATCATTAACTGAAATGGTTCGATTTTTATTTCGCACAAATGAACCGCACAGTCCATCTAAGGCCAGACAAATTTCACTATGTTTTCCATCCCCGACCTGGTGATTTAAATGGCCATTAACCAAATAACGGAACAGATTGAGCGGAGAAACAAGGAAAAGAAATCGCTGTCAACTACCGGAAGTAAAGGAGTGTGGACAGGAAACCAGTGCTGAGCTTGGCCTAACTGAGGGCCACTGCAACCAGCTCACCTACAACACCCCCCCCCCCCCCAACCCCCCAAGATTGGTAAAAACTGGAACTTTTCCAGTCTAGCACATTCGCGTATCGTAAATAGGAAAAAAATCTTGCGTGTCCATGTGAAGTTAGATTTTTTGTGCCAGTTTTAATGGTATATCAGACAGGTGTAAAAAATAGTTACAGCAAAATGTTTGATAACCCAATAGAAAAGTCCCCTAACATTTGGTTCTGAGACAGGAGGTCCGTGTGACATTTAGCGCCAGAAAGTCCCCGAAATCGAAATGTCACATTTCTTAACCTGGTCGCATGATCAAAATAACAACAAAGTACTTTTCAGTTCGAACTCTCGCTGGGATTTAAGGTCACTTTAGACCAGAACCGCTGTGTTTCCGACGCGTTTTATACCAGTTTTTGGCATTTATTGGTATCGAGACCAAATTCAACAATAAATGTTTATTTTAAAGAATGAATAATAATTCGACACTAAAGCACGAACAAGACCGGTCTGTTTTAACAAGAATATGACTTTCTTTCGAATGAGTTGTAAAAGAAAGCTTTTCATAAAAACTCAAACCGTAGATTGCATTTAAGATAAGTATCACCAACGTGCAAATTATTCTATTCATATTCCAAAAAAAGGCGTCCTCCCATACGTTCTTTTATACACGAAGAATAAAATGAACGATTTAGATTTCTATCTGTGAGATTGATCTTGTAATGCAAAACTTAAATGAATTAAAATGATTAATAAATGTATGCAAATGAGAGTTACAAACAAGCAATTGGTAACGCAAACCCTTAAAGTGTGTGTCTCTGTTAATGTAAATGTGTGCAATAAAAAGACGAAAAGAAATGGCAAAAAATGATGTATTTTCGTTGCCGTTTGTTTTCTAGTTTTTGTTATTTTATTTATTTATTTATTTTACTTTAAAACATTCACGCGATGCATTTTGCACATATCTGTTTAAGACTGAAGAAACACTTAAGAAGATTAACTTATTATTGAAGCTATTTGTCAACACAAGTATACAAGTGAAATTCTGATAACATCCTGCTGTCGTCAAGGTTTTTCAAATTTCTTTTGCATGATTTTTTTTATATTAAAATTAATCCTGGGGTTCTCTGGGTAACAACGGAAGAGGATCATTATCCAACACAAATAGTTCTTTTTAAATGTCAAAGTTACAGATGATCGTTCCAATACCATCCTAATGGTGAAATGGAATACACCAAAAAAAAAAAAACACGAAAGAATTATATAAAAATTATGATTGATATTAATAGCAAAATCAGTGAATAGCGTTTACGCGACCGTAAAAAATTGTATAGAGCCATGACAGCATTATTTAGAAGGCTCGTCGTGAATTGTATCGGTGTTAGAATCGCGTGTCGCAGCACTTGATCTTCTCCGAATACTTCTCCAACGATAAGGCACTTGACGGAACAAGACAGAGCTTTGTCGCGATGAGGATATAATTAGGGGCTATCAAGGGCGCAGAGTTTACATTTTTGAAGAGCGATAATGGGGGGGGGGGTATTTAATAATGCGAATACATGCTACCTATGTGTGGTATGAATCACACGGGAAGTCGTTCGGATTAGTAGTAACACTTCATAATGTCTTAAAATGTAATATATCTATGGGGCTGTAACAAAGCAAGTCTTGTTGATCTGTTATTTTATACTGTTCATCAGCGAATGAAGAAATCCATGCTTGTTACTTAGTTTACAACAGGCCTAAGACTTGACTACAAGCATAGGAGAATTTCGCATTTTGTGACGGGGCCTAATGTTGTGCCCTGGGGAATGCCATACGATACAGTTAGGTTATACTTCTAAATTCTCCGGAATATTCTTTGAATTGAAAAGTTCCGACACAAACCTCTAAGCAAACGTGGCATCTCTCAAAAAGTGAAATACAGTGAAGAATTGCCATTCTCTGCCCTCGCAGATTCCTATAAAACTTCGTCATATGCAAAAAATCCGACACAGCAAATGAATGTTTTCAATCTGTTAATCGACAGCAGAGCAGAGGGGCTCGATCAGAAAGGCTTTCTGCCAAATGTTTCATTGAAACACACAATCCATAGCAAATTGAACAACTTTTTTTCAAAAAACATTTTTATCAGCAATGAGGATTAATTATGGTACAGCTTGCTTGCTCAAGAGGCACGTGATTGTGTTGGAGGGAAGGGGGAGGGGGGAGGAGGGAGAGTGTGAGATATTCATTTATTAACTTGTGTGTATGACATGCTTGGCAGCTCGGTGATAAGAAACGAGGCCTTTCTCTGGATCTAATCTGGATCACCAACTGATCCAAACCCATTCCCAGGAAATGTGTTCATGTTAATTGAAATACAAAAGGCCGAAGGGGTAATGTCTGGTCATTATACCTGGGAAAATAAATAAGCGTACTCTTTTTTAAAATAAATATCATTTATTCCGAAAGCGGAAGAGTACAGTATTCGAAAACCCAGGAGTACGAAAACCCAGTAATGCCGCATGGAAGAAATCACAGCAACAGAACGATATGTGGCGTTGTGTTATTACAGTGCGGTCGCAAATGTGATGTCTAGAACAACTGAAGTTCGGCCCACTTGGCCTTCGGAGCTATAAAGCTTAGAGAAAATTAGCAAGCATGTGAAATGCATTCGCTATCACAAAACAAGATCAAATAGGTGTGAAAGCAGAAGCAAAGTGCTCAAAGCAATTTGGACACCAAAAGCTATTAAATTACTGGTCATTTCTTGCACAAATATTTCTATATATAATACGTTAGACCGTAGCCTGCACTGTGGTCCTGTCACCACACATCACTGAACTGCCTTCACAAAAATTTGCAATATCCTACCGAGTGCATAAATAACAAAGTGTCAACATAATAGGAAACACAAACTACATTGTTGTATCCTAAATGAAAAATAAACTTAACCAACCTTGATTAAAAGCTCCTTTAGTTTGCTGAACAAAATGCTACTTAAAAAGATTTAAAAAAGAAGAACCAAGAAAAAACAAAAGGCATCATTGTTCGACCAGAAACTGATAGTGCCATCTACGGCTACAAAAGCAGCAATCATACTTTAAAGTCTATTGTAGCCCGGGGTAAGGCTATTTGATTGTTTTTTTTTTCATGTTTTTACACCTTTAAAATCAATCTTGATACTTTGAGTGTGACCGAGGGGTCGGTTTTGATGTCACTGATGACAAGGCAGCATCTATAAAGCCATCCCTTAGATAAAACCCGCAAGCTTGACAACCATGTGTTTGTTTCCGCACATCCGTGATGCCCCTCAGCTGCGTGCTGAACTATCCGTCACCGGTGGGGAAAGGGGCTGGGGGCTGGGGGGTGGGGGTGGGCACGGGATGTGTGGGCTTGTTCACCAAAAAACAAATAAGGGACGATACATTTTTCACACCACTGGCAGCCTACATGTTATTTTTTTCGGTGTGGGGGGGGAGGGGGTCAAAAAACAACTACAGAAGTATAAAATCGAAAAACTTCACTGAACTATTTGATCACCTTTGCACTATGACAGAAAAACGAACTCCGGCAGCGAGTCTGACAAGTCAATGACCAAAAAAAAAAAATACTCATTATTTTTATGAATCAATTTTGGAAGCAGAGCCTTCGGGTAGATGATTAAGTCGAAGCAATTAAAAGGATTTCCAAACGAATGAACACCAATGGACGTTTGCAAAACATTGTTTTTGGCTCAGTAATACTATTGTGAATAGTCAATGGTTCTCCACCGAGGCTAGGTGCGTCTGTCGTGTTTTATGCCCTAAAGGGGCTAATCAAGCAAGAGGCTTTGGACGGAAGTACCCCCCCCCCCCCTCCTTCTGTATCTTGTCTCATCAGACGCAAGCCCTGTCACGTCAAACCTCTTGAACATGTCTTCCTTTAAAGCTTTGAAATGTGACTTGAGAAGTCTGTCGTCGGCTTTGATCACACGGGAGGGGGAGGGGAGAGGGGGTCTTTGTTCCATACAAACTCCTCCCTATCCCCTACCCCAACCCCCCCCCCCCCCGCCACCCCATCCTTGTTGCCGTTGCTGATTGTGTTCAGCTCTTCTCTGTGAGGTCGTTTTTTTTTTCTTTACTTTTACTAATGTACTTACTTACTAAGAACTGAACGTGTAACAACATGTTCGTAAACTTCCGGAAGATATTTCGCCGCCGTTCCGCCTTTTTAACAGTCTCCAACAGACGCTGTTTTCGACATGTGCAAAAAAAAAAAAAAAAAACCACTGTCACTGAAAAGCATCTGACAGTCCATTGCAACACCTCAACAACATACCTCCGCAGGTTTTACTGTGAGCATGTTGACGTATCCTACACGCGCTTTTCTTCTAAGAACAGCGTAACCCTGATGTGACGACCTCCATCCTCTGAAGCTACTATTGCGGAAACCACGTGACAGATAACCACACACGTGAAAAAAAGGCGAGAACAACGTCCTTTAAATGACCAGTGTCACTCTGAATGATGTCAACATCCAACCACCATCACACAAGCTTGTGGGCAGGAAAATTAGACGTTTGATGAAATTGTTTGCAGTTTAAAATCTTTTGTTGAATGATTTTCTTGCTATGAAAACATCGCATTTGTTTCGAAGTAAGCCCTTGGATGGTGGCTAAATAACTAGATGGCTGAACAAAGAGGAAATCGTAGACCCTAAAATTAAGGGGCGTTTTTAAATTCTACGTTTGAAGTGTGATTTCTAAAGAAATTTGTCATCACTTGACCATTCTGACGTGTTAAGATGGAACGGGGCTGTGATTTGACGACTTATGCTGCGGTGTCTTTTATTTATTTATTTTTTTTTTTTGCCCGGTGATTTCACAAAACAAGTGTTCAATGCTGTTTGGCTCCCCAAAGGAAGACTTTTGCATTTTTCCTGAATGTGTCTTCAGTGTAACGGTTCTACAGTGGTGAAGCGGGCACCCCTTCCACAACCCCCACCGCCCGCACCCCCGCGAAAAAGTGAAAACTATTGAGGTATATTAAGCTTGGCAACATCCCTAGTCTTTAGGCTGGATCCGCACCCAGTCAAGACCCAGACCTGAAACCCAGTTGTTGTCAAAGGCCGCTAATCTAATCAGTCACCTGAATGTTTGCCTAAAGACAGGCGCCGTGCTACTGAAGTTTTTGTTTGTCTGCAGTGTGTGTGTGTGTGCTTGTAATTGCGTTGATTAGGCAAGCTTTTACTCCTGCAAAACCTGTTTTATACGGAGGGCGTGAGTAGAATGCCTAAACTAATGCTGCTTATTGGAAATGTCACTTTCGTGTCGCCGATGTGTGCCGATGAGCTGTGAAGTAATGAATCAAGACTAACAAATCTCAGCTGCTCTTTTTTCCTTTCTGCCGATGAGGATGGCAAAGATGGAGTTCATCAGGTGATATCGCCAAGTGCGCGCGATGACACATGTATAGCGTCAAGTTAGTAGTCCTTAACGTAAAATGAAAGATAGCAATGGTAGCTAGAACAGAAGAGACATGAAACAACGTGATGGTTTTGTTGGTGTATTGTTTGCAGGTGGAAAATAGCACAACATACCATATTTGTTCGTGTAAACGCTCGTTCTTACTTGGGGATGGATACCCCAGGAGAAAGCCGGAAAAATTTGGCAATGTAGCCGGCTTGTAGGGGAGACATTCAACCGGAAGTACACATAAGGTGATAAGTATTCTTGATTAGGTGAATGAATGCGAAAGTTAAGAGGTTACAGAGAGGAATTCTGGTTTGGAGAAATCCACACTGCCTTCAGACTGTAACATCATTTATTCATTCAAATGTAAATGCACCATTTAAACGAGCTCTCATTTGTTCATAAATTATAAAACGCGAACCCTTTTAAGATATACCGCAGTATGCACCTTGGAATGACAATATGTTTACAATTCACGCAATCACGCAGTTTTTAAGAAAATGAAGTGTTAATACATCTCCCCCGTTAAAATTATAACGTTGGCGAGTACATATGTGTAATTTCATGTCACCGAGGCTTGATGCATGATACACAGATGCACAGATTACAGCACCTGAAACATGCGATGTGTTAGCCCCCCCCCTCTCCCCCACCTCCTCCCCTCCCCCCTTCCACCCCACACTCTATCTTTTTTTTTTTCTCAAACTCTTCACTCCACTTTTCACTGATTTTTTTTTTTGACATATTTAAGTATAGGAATGTAATGACAATATTTAACCTAACAGATATGTTCAGCACACACGCATTCTTCAAGCAGACTTTCAAATATAATAATTATGTGCGTAATTTTCTCAAAACAAAATCAACAACATTTGTCTACAGTTCGGTAGGAAAGTACAATGTTCTCACTGACTGGAGGAAAATGTACAATCGATTTTATTCCGATTCTGATACACGAAATATCTTATCGATATTGCCCGATCGTATCTTATCGATCTAAAATCGAATGAAATAAATGGCAATAATGATACAAACGCGTTTAAAGAAAAACACACAAACAAAAACAAAACAGTTCGTAAATTTTTAGCACTTCTGGAGTCTGATCTGAGACGACCCCCCCCCCCCACCCTCTCCCTCCTCCCCCTCCACCATGTGCGCGATAGTTACGTGTCTGAAATGCGGGTAGGGTCGAAGGGGAGGGGGAGGAGGGAGGGGATAGGGTTGGAGGGTGTAGGGGTGGAGCTGTGATTTTTCCACATGTCAGTCTACTTTTCTAAAACCCTTAACTCACAATAAGCTGCGGTAACTAAGCCGCGTTCATTCATTAGCAACCAAATACATTGTAGTTATGGATAATACAAGGTGTGGCAAACGAGTCAACTGGCGGCAAATCAAACAAATCACAACAGTTTCGATTACTGCTTTTACATTTTTATACCCCACGCTCGAGATTTGTTTTGTTTGTTTGTTTTTTTGTTTTGTTTTTTTTTTTTTGAAAACTGAAATAAGGAAGTCAATCGTAATAGATTCTAGAAAGATCTCTGTCCTGACCAAATCCTGTTATTTAGGAGTTTTATGTCTAAATTATGAATTATTTACCGGAAAGAAAACACAGAAATGAGAACATTTATTTAATTACACTGTTCTTGTTTTTATCAGAGCTTTTTTCACACATATTACAGGAAAAGGCGATTATTGGGCGATAGACTTAGTGTCAGGATCAGAATTTTCAGGGAGTCCAATTTTATTTTTAAATTTACGTCTCCGAGACAGAAAGTCATTTTTAACTGCTTTCTGCGATATTTTTACTCATTGTTTTGGGAATAAAAGCCGTGTGGTATTTTTTTTGTTCGATGTTATCTTAAAACACATATTTTATTTCAAAACACACCTTTGGGACAGCCGCGTGCATTTATAATCGTAATTTCACGTTTTATATTTCGTATCTTTCGTACTAAACAAATAAAACAAAAAGTCCTGAGTTCTCCATACTGTAAATAACGAAGATTTTGTTTCCTGCAGTCTTGACAATTAAACATTTTAAAAGAAGATACTGCTGAAAAATGTGATTTACGAGTGCTCCTTCATTATAAGAATAATATCGTTATTTTTATTAAATTGAAAAAGATTTATATCCCCTCCTTTGTGCCTGTCTAAGTTAGTGTGTTCAGAATGTTCTTTATGACTTCCTACCAATTTGTATGGTGAATTTTATTTGCTAATGAAATTAATTTTAGTCTCTGTAGAAGTGTGGTTGACAGTTGAAGGGATGCCACAGAATCGGGTGCGTAGTCCTGTATTAAAACGTTTCCATTTTGCTTCATTGAAAATAATTAGACACTCCACCCATGAGTAAAATTAAGTGCTGGCAATGCTTCTCGTGGTTTAAATAAATTAAAAGTCGTTTGGTAATGAAACATAATAATTATTACTCTTCTCGGCATGCTACAAACCCTCGTTTTATTAATTTTCAGTAATGTCCTCTCTCACGTGTTTTATCTCTGACTTATATGGAGGTGTTGCTTTTAATGACGCCCGTGGGGCGTTATGGTGTGGTGGGGTTCGTTGATGGCGGTCAACCATCTTAAGGTAAAATAGTGCTGATTTATGCACAGATCACACACGTACCAGACCCCGTTGTTGTTCAACAGCCCACCTCTACGGCGGTTGGGTCTGTTGTGTATAATACCTTTTTACTCCGCAGACCAACAGGGAATTCTGTGAAAATAAAACTCATAGAACAGCGGAACTACTACTGTTTAAAATATCCATCCGCTCTGTGTTTATAAATAACAGTTAGATCTCGTCATAGGTAAGCTGTTTTATACCAACGACTAGACACTGCAAATGGTTGACATATATGGAGACTTACACATTTCTTCGTCACCGTCGGTTGGTGTAGAATCCTGGGCGGCATTCTGACCAATGAGGAAGCAGGTTACAAACAGAAACAGCCACTTGTTTCTTGCCATCACCATAGAGACGTTGAACACTCTCAATCAAACAATTGTGTGCTATGGTTTCCTTGCCTTTTTTTATGAAGACCTCACCTCATCACTTGGGTTTTTTTTGTATCTATAAAAACAGAAATAGAACAAATTATTAGCCCACAAAACATTTGGCAATTTGATACCTATTTTTCTAATCCGGATCAGATTATCCAGACGGATAACAGAAGCTATTGATTCCAAGTTGTGCATCTGCAGCTGTTACGAGAAAATTAATGGGGGGAAATCCTAGAACCTTTTTCTGTGACCCAGTAAAATAATAAGATCAAAACAGGGCCTATTCGTTCCATCGCTGGTTCTTGTATTACGTTATATATGTGTCCCACCCTCGACCCCATCCCTTCCCGCAGCAATGCAGTGGGCACGTGTCCTGGTATACACGCACGTGTCATGGACTTTAATGTGTGGTGTGGGATGTAATAAGGGGCCATCCAAAAACCACAAATGCAACATTTTTCAGATCCTTTTGCATCTTCGTCGCACGTCAAGACATACTGTTAAATAAGCACATGTATGGTCCCCCCCCCCCCGGACACCCTTAACCCACCTCTAGCTAGGGCACACGTGATATAAAAACAAGCACCGGGTCGGAAGGTGAGAGAAAGAGCTTTCTGGAATTATTTCTGATCAGACATTTTTCGGCAGGGAACCCTTTCTACTTTTATATCGCGAATATTTTGCTTCGCTTAAAAAACCATTCTGGTAAAAGAGGGATTGCAACACGAACACCCCCACCCTAAATCCCTGAATCTGCAAGCGTACATGTGAGATATGACATCAACCTGTGGCCACCAAATCGACCGTTTTTCACCAGCTTCGGTGACAGTTGGGTTAGTCGACGCTGCGTGCTTGCAGACATCTTTTCTAAAACCACCGAGAGAGGTCAAAAAAGAGTCAAAGAATTACAACACAGACTTCGGAAGATTAAAAGCTCGCTCTATCTAGAGACCGCCCGGCTCAAATTTCGCTGGATTTCCGACCCCAGTAATACAGCTTTAATTTGCTCGGTATCATAACAGTACACCAGCAACCTAATCCGGACATTGTTATTTCATAATTACCGTTAGCAGCTTTGCCAGGTGCACGCAGTAAGAGTAATCCCGTATCAGTAGACAGAGGAATCCGCTTCTAGGGTGGCCATTACTGCTTGTTATGCACTACACTGGCGATATCTTACTGACGATATCTTACTGACGATATCTTACTTGTCATGTGATATGAATCATATTTACTAAATACTGCACTATTCTATTCAGTGATAGACACGATATTTCTAAGGACAAATTAATGTTTACTTTGATATAAAGAATAGTTTGAAAGATAGGGTGGATATTAATTTGCACCAAATGGTGTTTCAACGAATAGCACCTGCATTGGTTAAAAACTTATGATATATGCTATAATTTTTATCATATAAATTATACCAAAAGAAAATCAATCGGTAAACATCTGTGTGTGAATTAAAGTGATTCTCTGTTACCCGCTTCAAGGCCGAAGGAATTTTTCATTCTATCTGCATTCCCTAAAAAACAACGCCTGCCTTTGTTTTTGTTTTGTTTTTGTTTTTGTTGCTTTTTTATTGTTTTTTTTTTTCAGTTTGCACTTTTTTGGTCCGCCAAAAAAGCTGGCGGTGTGTAAGTGTAGGCGATAAGGGGCCATATTTCACTTGACAAGCTATTATTCTAGCTGAGCATTGTGAAGTGTAGCGTTTTAGGTGGCTATCTTTACGTTTGAAGGGAGTGTTCTTTCTAAAAGGTACACAACAGATAACGGGAGGCATAGAGAGCCTTGTGAAAAACACTCACAGAATCGCATTTACAGCTCGAGATATCCGGATATAACGTCGACAGTCAAAACACGACGGATAAAATGTCGACGGTTCAAAACGGCGATAAGTATAAAGGCAGATAACGTCGAGCTATTGAACGCCTACGATTTGATTGTTGATATTTTATTCCGTATTTGTCGACTGATTTTAGCATTTTAGAAAGTTGTTGGGACCTGGTTCTGATTTGAAACCAAGCCGAAAGTTGCAATTTTAACCCCACGCTCCCACCTCCCCGCCCCCGCTCCCCGCTCCCCCCCCCCCCCCCACACAAAAATGTTAGACTGGTTTGCAACGTTGTGTGGTTCATTTCTCCTGCGTATCTCAGTTACTTGCAAAAGCGCGTTACTCTGCATGGAAAAGGGCGATAAAAGGGAAAAAAAGGTCAACAAAATAGAACAATTCATTTCAGGGAGTGCCTTAAATGTTGCTTCGCCTCCGCCGTTTTTGGTGCACGGTTTCACATATCCCTTACAAGCAGTCATTACGTCATGGGTCGCTTGAAAAAGAGGCATCTCTGTCCACGCGACTGATAAAACCACGAACACGGTCCAGCTCAAATTTCATGCCTGAATCTAACACCAATGCAACCTGTTTATAGATTAAAATGCCACGCCGATAAAGGTGACTTGAATGGTGCCATTCAAATTTTGGGGTAGGATCTACAAGCATTTGTTAAAAGCAGTACCAGCAGTTTATAGATAATAACAATAATATTTCTGAAAGGTATTTGTTCTCCCTGGACAGTTTGAAAGTTTATAATATTCTGAAGTTGTGACAAGCTATGAAAATACGAGAAAAGGAATTTACGACCTGAAACTTAAAGATACCAGGGCAAAAACTTGTTTTATACGATTAAAAAACAAAGTAACAAACGTTATCCGAAAAGAACGGAAGCAGGCAGAACGTGCAACGTCACCATGTTCCGTTCTGGATTCACACACAGCAACTGCTAATCATAGTTGCGACACCTATCCACTGAAACCGGATGTTTATGGAAGGGCCGCGTTGTCGTGTCCGTCCAACCAGTCGCTTTTTAAAGATGAGTAGAACTTAAACCCTGAGGGCGAACATGATATTTTTGCGGGTCTGTTGGTTATATTTTGGATCATTGTCTGGTGTCTACTAGACAAGTGGTGACGTCAAATGTTAACTGGACGGTTGCGATTTTTTTTACAAATTATAGAGTCAGAGGACTTCTGTAACAACATGGGAAACTCCCAGCACCAGCCATCAAATTCCTGGCAGTTCTTTGGTGTCATTTTCTAACTCCAACCCAAGGACGATGCAGCGTAAGGGATAACCTCAGCCTTTGACCTTGGCCTTGCCATTCAAAAACAAAGATCACATGATTTCTATATCTCTGAACATCTGACCCCCTTTTCAAAAAACGAACCCTTTTATTCGACGGATGTATAACTCCGTGATCTTCACCGTGACCAGGAATTTCAAAATTCGAAGTTCATGTTATTTATGGGGACTATTTGAAATCAATCGATTTAGACTAACTTTAAAACTTCAATACTTGGCTTAACTTTCAAGAATGTCAAAACCTTCGAGCTGTAACGTAAAGTTAAATTTATGCCCGCGAAAATACTCTGATCCACCAAAATTTTCACAAGCAAAATCTCAGCTATTACGGTATCCGCGAAATCTCAGTTATTACGGTATTCTTACTATTATTACGAGCCAGAAAATGAACCCGTTATCATTTATTACTTGTCCAAAATTATCTGCCAGATACTGGAGACATATGGACGAATTCTTGGCTCGCCAACACTGCTCATAAATAACTGACTGTTCTTGTTAACACACATCTAATAACATCATTACTCTTTTCTCATATTTACTCCAAAAATTCCCACCGTTTCATAGCAAGAGAGCACTTTCTGATCAAACCAACCCATGTTATTCTTTTTATTAATCAGCTGGTTGCCAGCTATTGGAGAACTTTTTGTTGTTATATTCACATTTTCTTTTGATCTGGCATTCTGGCATTTAGTTCTACAAATTGTGCGATTAGTTATCACGGAAGAATGGAGTACAATGCATCGTATGGAAAGATTAAAAAGCCAAAGTATGACAGCTTTTTTCGTTTTTTTTTGTTTGTTTTTATTTTTTTTATTTTTTTTTTTTTATTTATTTTTTTTTTTTTGTAATGGATTGTGTCTGAACACGGCTGCCCTTTACGCAAAAAGCAGAGTCAACTTTCCATATGCAGCCCCAACCGACGCTTTATCGCATTGGCTATTTATCCAATAAGAAATTTAAGTGCCAAAAAAAAATCGACTTACCCAAAAAAAAAAAAAAAACATACATAGCACACTAAGTCTAAAATCACACTTTTCGGTTCTTAGGTGCACAACTTTCTTTAATCCGATAACAGATTTCTTAAATCTATTTTTTAGAACATTGGCTGAAGCTTTCCATGTGGTGTCCAGGGTATAGACTCCTTTCATGTGTCCTTCACATAACAATGTTGGTACAAATCTTTAATGAAGCCTTTTTAATAACTGGCAGGAGCCAGGAGCAACACACTACATATGTTCACTTCAAGGTTTACTATTTTCGAAACTTTTTATATCTTTTTCCTTGGACCCTTGTTCATGGAATTGCCTTAAGCTTAAAACCTTTTTAAAAGTCTTAAAATCTTTGCTGAATGTTTGAAATGACATCATTTTTATTTAAAATTTCTAAGAAAAAGAGGTCCTTGATTGGCGACTCCATATGAAATGGTCTCCTGGAGTCTCTAAGAAATCAACTCAGACATTCCACTGTTGTTTTCTCCACCGCCCCCACCCCCCCCTCCCCCCCCCACCGCCCCCACCCCCGTCCCCGCTTTCTGTCACCATATAGAGTTTCAATGCCACGGGGACATTATCATTTATCACTGGAGAATGGAACCTATAGCTCAATGCCGCAACTGTTCTGTCGTTTACTCAGCTAATGTTGAACCAGACTGTTAATTGAGCGCGAATCGTTTTACTCAAAAAGCTAACAAATATATGTCAATGGGGATTATGTCGGTGCATGTGTATGAAAGCTCAAAATACTCAACACTAAAGATAAAGTTTTTTTTTAGTTTATTTTAAAACCGCAATTATTGGCTTTTCGTACACTTAGAAGGGATTACATGGGTTTCCAATTATGGACCCATTGAGACGATAAAGTAAACTTTGGCGTGGCCCGCTCCGTACTGCAGAACCGGGGGGAATGGAGATTAGCTGTTAACGCTGGTCCAAGATTCCTGGTTGCTTTAAATCTAGCTCCTGAAAGCGTTTTCTGCCCCTTTTCAGTTTCTCGTAGATATTACGTACACAAGCCATTTCACACACATCACTCAACTGAGTTATTTGGAATATTTCTGATGTGACTTTTTTTGGCTAAATACAAAAATTAGGAATACCAAGTGATCGATTGATCAATCCCGATACCAGACACAGCCATGACGAATCAACATACCTCCCCCCCCCCCCCCCGCCTCCCCCCCTCAAAAAAAAAAAGAAGATTGGCTCAATTCATTTTTTCCCTCTCTCTCTCTCTTTTGAACTTTTGTTTATTTTCAATTTGCTCTGTATATTCTTTGGCGACAACTCAACAGGAAGATTATGCCACATTTCAATTTGCGCCACGCTCTCACTTGCACCTTACACTTGTTTTTCCCTCTGCTGTGGCTTAGTATTCAAAACACCGCCTTCAAATCATCTTCCGGTGTATAATTCGAATTAAAAGAAAGACTATCTGTAATATATCGATATGAGTTTTTTAGGTTATTATCATCTGCCTTCGTTTTTATATGATAATTCTTGTTTGATTTTGTTTCATTCTCTACACTGAATAAACATAAACATAGGTTACCGAAGACGGAATTAGTTTGACTTTCCCGCAATTTTTTGGTTATCACTCACTTCACTGTTCACGTGCAGGCCATTATCATTTTCGTTCTTTTATCATTTTTTATATTTTTCTGCTTTGTTTCAAATGCGTTCGCCAATCTGTTTCAAGGGTCAGCTGTTCCTGCAGACATAAAGCCACTAACCAACTGTTTCCTTTGAACACATTGTTGCTGTCCAAAAGCTAACCTCTACGGCAGTTCGATCTGTTGTGTATAAAACCCCCTTTCCTTGTTCCGCTGCGCCGACGCACTGGGGACTTCGCGAAAATAGCACTTTTATTACAACGCAGGAACTACTTTTGAAACCCATCCGCTTTGTGTTTATACATAAAAGTTTCATCTCTCCAGAGGTCAGCTGTTAGTAATCACGCCACTGAACAGTGTCGGCTGAATAACGGGCGAAAGCGCTTGACTCCACTTAGAAAATGTAGATAAATCACACAGCCCGTTGTAAAATCGCAACACAAAATATAAGAACAAAAACCAGGATCTTCTTTCCATATGGTTAAGGTAAACTAAACCTAGTTTCCATGACTGCAATTCACATATCAAGAGGGTGTAAAAAAATCGCAAATAAATTGCACGACAATTTACTCAACACTTAATAACAAATCGTAAAAGAAATGAACATAACCTCGTACCCGCTCCTCCATTAAAAGCCATACATTTACAAAGGACGCATTAGGTGAATTAAGCAATCTCTTAACATCAACCTGACCTTATATGAAACAACTGCTCATTCATACTGATAACACAAAGATGATCACATCAATTGTTTCTTTAAAGTAGCTAATCCCCCCTTTTTTACGCAGTAGGAGACTGTACTGAAGTGAATTGAAGAAAAGTAAACTCAAGCCTCCCGACCATGTATGGTCGTTTATCTGAACAATTTGTCTCTTGTGGTCGCCGCGTTAAAACAACGATAGATATTTCACCGAGCTGTCAGTTGAAGTTGTTTTAACTTGTTGTTGATAACGATAGTCATAGCTTATATCCTACTGGTGACTGGGGCCGTGTGATAATGATTCTAGCCTTGAAAACGCACACACATACGCACACATGACAGTGAGGCAGTGGAACCCCGCGCATGAGAGCACCGCGCATGAGAACCCCGTGTATGAGAGCACTGCGAATGTCAGATCACTTACGAGCCTACTCAACACGAGAAGTGTCACAAGAGCAACAGGCCAGCAGATCTAAACCCAGAAGAACAGGGAGATATAGAGAGAGAGAGAGACAGACAGACAGACAGACAGCGAGACAGAAAAGGAGAGAGAGAGAGAGAGAGAGAGAGAAAGAGAGAGAGAGAGAGAGAGAGAGAGAGAGAGAGAGAGAAAGAGAGAGAGAGAGGGAGAGAGAAGTCCTGGTTATTTTCCTGTCATGAATACTTCTGATCATACTACTACTGCTGCTGCTGATGCTCCTATATATTGTATACTACTACCGTTACTACTACTACTACTGCTACCACTACTTTTACCACTTCTGCTATAGCAATTACTGCTATTATGATTAATATTGTTCGGATTATAGTTCGGGCTTGCTGATGCAAAAAATTTTAAGAGAAAGTGCATTTCATTGTGCGACACCAGTTCGCGATAACGACGCCATCTGACGTGTGCCTGTGTTCGTATCAGCGTCATTCGTTATCTGCCATATACACACAGACACAACAAACCACCAAATGTCTTTTTTTTTTTTTCCTCTTTTTTTCTCCATTCATTATTATACATACCATGATAACCTCTTACTTCCCTTTTCACCACCAATCAATGCTTTTCTGTGTTGTGGAATTCATAAGCAAAAAACACCAAGAAATCCCTGAATCACAATTGTGGCTTTATAACTCGTTTCCTTTCGCTAGATATGGTATGAGTGAATAAACAATGGAACTGATCGGCAAAAATAAACCCCCTCCAAGCATCCCAACCACCAAGTTCTTTACTTGATGCTTTCTGTTGAGAAGTGTGCTAACAAATGGCGTTTCCTTGGTTCGTATTTTGTTATTGATAAAAATTCAAGGTGATTATTGATAACTTGGAAGGATATCACACAAAATAACAGTCGTTATCTACTTGGCCACAACTATACAATACCAAACAAGCCTTAAATCCATTTAGCACGCTTTATATCCGAAAAATACTACCGGAGCAGTGGTGAAGCCGAAAGAACAGACACAATTGAGGTACGGGGATAGTGGCACCTTGGACCCCGCTATACCGGTTCCCATGCCTTGCTACGCGGAACACCCAGACTACTTTTTTTACAGCTCATTCGGGGTTGAGGGGTATATACCATGGCAGCGACTACACCCTTTTTGTAAAAGATGTAATACAGTTTTAATAACCATGTTACGTTCGTGAAATTCATGCCTTAAAGAAACAACTAGACCTCTATATAGAACACACACTCCTTTAAATTCTTTACTTTTCAATGCGTAAAGGTTGACTAAGAATCTTAAAATGTCAGAGGTCAGATCTTTTTGATTTACTCAATCCACTCGACCAGTGCACACCTGTACACACCTGTTTTTTTGTATGTGTGTGTGTATGTGTGTGTTTTTAACTGTGGACCGCTCAGTGCTTGATTTAATCAATTAAGCAATGTTACTATAACCATTCGCACCCAGTCACACATACATTTATTTGGAGTTTTACTTTACATGTTTGTCCTGCGTTTTTTTTTTTTTTAACATGCAGTCAAATCTGGGGCGTCTATGCACAGAACAGGTGTGCGCATGCATCGCACAAACGCACTGCCCTCACCCTTTTTTTAACGGGAGTACGAACAAATCGTCCTAAGCGTTACGTACCCATACAGCGGGGGGGGGGGGGGGGGGGGGGGATACGCCCGTTCTCTACGCAACAAAAGCGATGATACTTCTGTCATTTCGTGAGCAACTACAAACCAGTTCGATAAAATGCGTAATTTCCATGACCAACAGTAACTGATTACTCACCCAGTCAGTTTAATTTCCACACAAAATATATCAATTCAGACCACTTGACAAATATGTAGAATTTTCTATATGTAGAATATGTAGAATTCTCCTATCTCTAGTTGACAAATTCTTGTTCTCTCGCTTAACTGCATTACATTTCTATTTCTATTTCCATTTCCATTTTTATGATAAGCTCGGGAGTGACATATCTACCATTCCTGTCATGGTTTTAACTAGAAATTAAGGCTTGGTGCTTGCGACTGACTCAAACAACCGCATTCCTCATGCTACTCGTGCTGTGTATTTCATAAGTCGTCATCACGCTTTTTGAACAATCCTATTTTCTTCATCAAATAATATCCACATAGCATTAGATTCTGGAATCTTTTTAGTACGCAGTTAGAGCGTTCTAATAACGCTCCATGAGGTTTCAAAATTAAATAGTGATAATTATAGATTCACTATTCATTTCAACGAAAATTGCTTGCAGGAATCGTATGGCGGATAGCATATAGTTCACTTATTTGTAAACCTCTTATTATTTTCCATTAAATCATATCAATTATTTGTTTCACTCGTCAAGGGAATCGTAAAATTATTACGTTGTTGGATTTTTTTCTCCCATCGTTCTTCCCTACGAAAGGGAGAAGAATCCTCTATGCTTCGGTATCGTGTCGCCCCTGACGTATTGAGACAACATTAATTACTTTCCAATTATCTGTTCACTATACAATGTCTATTTATGTAAAACCTGTCTTTTGCTATCTGAGGAAATATCTCCCAGCAATGTCTTAATAAATGATTAGTTCTTTTGTAACTTTGGTGAAACTAGAGCTGCATGTTTACCCACCACCCTCACCACCACCCCCTCCCCCCCCCCCCCCTCCTTCAAAAAGCATATCTTAATCCTGCATGTTTATCTTAAACCTCAACGCAACGTCTTTTCAAAAATCTGTCACGGCAAATTAGATTTACCGTGTAAAATAATGCTATATTATAAGAAAAGGACTCCTAACATTCTCAACTATGTTCTAAAGACTAGAGACTGAACATCTTTGTTTTGACATATTTGTAAATCGAGAAAGACATCTTCTAACTGATATCATTATTGTCGTCAATTGCTCTTGTCCTAATCAGTCGTGAGAAAATCCCACCTTTCACTTAAGCTATTATTCCGCTAAAGTAACTGTTTATAACATTCAAAAGGTTCATTGTTATATGTTTTCATCATAAAATACTACGGTTTCTTTTGTGTTTTTATTAGTTAAATTGTTCCTTTTTTGTCTTTCTTTTGTGTGTGAAAGCATGAAACTTGTTTGACGTGATAGATTTTTTTTTGTGAAACAAGTTAGTTAACACCCCTATCCCCAACTTTCCGCTACAAAAGTAGCGTACGAGTAGAAATATGACGTCATAACAAGACGTAGCACATGGAAGACTTCCAACTCCACCCTATTTACACCTCCACCCCCAAGTACACCCCAACCCCAGCCCCAGGTAAATCCCCAAAATCCCACCTGGTCACGCCCTTCCACCTTCTCGCTAGAAATGAAAATTACGTGAAACAACATATACTCCGTAACGACAACAACACATCCCCAAAGTTTGCCCACGCACACTACAGTATTTTTTTCCTCAAAAAATATGAATGTTCTGATCGATGTAGCCTGGCAACGGAGCACCTGGGCTGGGTTTCCCATTCAGTCTAAAGGACAATGGCGAATGGTACCACTGCACCCGAAACACCTGCGTGAATCCATGAATACAAACTCCCAAGCTAAAACACCCGAGTCAACAAAACTGTGAAAGCCTAAACACTAATAATACCAATATTATCACAAGATGATGCAATTAATTACCGGTATTTTCAATAAATATTTTTTCACGCATCTGCAGCATTTCCTGCATGTGAGCACCATCTTGCCTTTTCTATTCTTTTGACAAAAGGGACGCAGAATAATCACGGCTATTCTGCGCGTGCGATAGTATTATTGTCATATTGTCATGTTGGCACATGGGGTTGGGTGTCGAACGGGCGGGGTTATAGGAAAGGGGTGGCTTTGAATGTTTGTGAAAAGCGTGAAACCTAGTCATTAGCACCTTTTACCGTTTCCATTTTATTTTTTGAACGGGTCACTACAAAAGCTGTCCACACTGATTCTTTTCTTGCACTCGAACATCACCGAACCACGGTTTTTACGGCTGACGCTTGTATTTCTATAAATAGCAATTTCCGCGCGTGTTCAATCTAACATACTTTTACGTCACACTTGCCCTGATTTCGTTCATACTTCATCGCCAATCAGGGTAAAACCTCGGCATAATAAAGAATTGGTTTTGCGCGCTTACTTTCAAAATCCATGTTCATATTCAAAATATACGAAATGTGACATCCAATAGGCCAAATTTGAAATAAACAGATGGATACAGACTATATTACACTATTGCAGGCTTAAATTTGAACCCAGAACAGTGTCTGATTTTACGACATTTATTAACTGTGTCTGTTTTTATATGCCACCCTGCTGAATGGCATACCTTTTTCGTGTCATGACGAATTTTTCATTATACTGGTATCAGTTGTTTTCACGCACTTCAACTGTTTTTTGTATCACCTTAAGAAAACCAGGTTTCATTAAATTTTGCATTTCCTTAATAATAATCTAGCCTTTCATTTTTTCATATACACACCTCTCATTTTCGGCTCGTATCGTTTTTGCATTACCGGCATAAAATAGGTTTATGTTTAAATGTACAGTTGTACTCTTCAGTGCTGCTATTATCGCCCACTGGTATTTCTATGTGTATCACGCACAATCTTCGTACGCACCTTCTAATTTTTGTGTGACCTTTGCACAATGAGCGCTACTGTATAGCTTTCTTTATTGAATTGTCTTTGCGCAAAAACATTACAATGCTTTTCTCAAAAAGCACTCCAGACGTTTGGATGAAAAGCACTCCAAAACTCCGAATCAAATATCATACACAACTTCTTTAAACATATTAACGTGATTAGATCATCGTTTTGAGTCTAATAAAGTACCTTTTATAAACATCTCGTGTCCTTTTGCGGTGCATAGTTTAAAAAATTAACGCCACTTATTTCTACCCGAATAGGACGAAGTTGTATACTTTAGTAACCCTCCAAAAATACAAAAGGCAAGAAAAAGGGTGCCATTCAAAACAACTTCTTGTGCCGTTGTCATGCGGGGACTTTGTCGTGTTGTGTCACTGTACGTCATTTCTGACAAAAAAACGAAGCAATTATCTTATACAATTAAAACCGTGATAAACGTATAATTACTCGCCACTCTTCATTCCAACATGCATTTTCTCTTTTTTCGCGCTCAGGAATATAAACATTTTAAATGTCTTTTTCATGACAATTAACATCAGAAAAAATATTAGTGGCGTAAAATAGCAAGCTATTTTTGTTTTTACTAAATTTAACCTTTCTTAAGGCAATCTGAAGCACAAACATATTCAAAATCATAATGCTCAAATTGTGCAGAAAACGTCTTTTTATTGGTTGCCCATTACAATTATTAAGCTGCACACAGCATGCAAAAAAGATATATTGATAGATTTCCAGTTAATAACGGGTAGATTCCCCGCTAATTACATATCAATGGGCAAAGTCACCCAAGGAAAATAATTACTTAAGCAGTGCCACGCACCAGTAGCTGTTTTCTACCAGTTGCATCCACAACTGTGTTTGATCTACAATTTATTGGCAATGCTGTCATGAAAACTTATTTCCATGCAGACAGTTTTGATGTAGAATGTCACCAACTATATATTTTTTTTCCTTTCTTGGAAAAAGCAACACGTTTACTTAACGCATCGTATTTGATTAGGCTCTTATTCTGTCAAACATTGAAACCAAGCTTTCCTGTCTGGTGGGTGGGAGTGGTTAGTTTTTGGTGGTCAAGGTTCGCTTGGATAGTTCGTCGGTGTCTGTGTGTGCGTGTGTGTGTGTGTGCGTGTGGATAAAGTGAGACTGTAGTCTTGAGAGGAACAGGGAGAGAGACAAACAGACAGACAGAAATATGAAAGTTCACAAAGCAGCATCGATACATCAGTTTGGGCTTGATTTCGGCATACTTCGGCATAACGCATCTTCGTTAAATTCTTGCGCCCTGAGGGGCTGGATTCACCAAACAATGATATTCATTTCAGACATTGTAACACATGACACTAGACTGTATTGTCACAGTTTTTGAAAGAACAAAGGGTAGTGTGGGGAGGGGGGGGGGGGCAAGATTTTTCCACTTAAACAAACACACCCTGTTTCTTATGCAATACAGGAGTTTACACGCTTTTGTTATATTTTGTTATTTTTTCATCATCATTATTTATTACTGCATAATGACACGTCTTGTACAAAAGTAACACTAACAACGATCTTTTTATCTCTTTAGGGGGGCTGAAAACTTTTTCTTGGGGCAGACACTCTAGTATTACAAAGAGGGATTTTATGCTTAAAAACAGTCGATCACGAAAATGACAAGCAATTATACCATTCATAATATTCATGATTCTACAGAATAAATATTGCTTTAAACATCTTTAATAACAGGGTTATGGTATGGAAGACCCCAAACCACACACTCAGTTTTTAGCTTGCAAATAATTGGTGTAGAAGAAATAATTAAATTGTATTCAAAGCATGACTTTGTACACCATAAACTTTTTGGCTTGACCCGAAATTGTACATTGCATAAAGGCATTATATAGAGTATTATTTTGCAGAATATAATCGCTTGTTTAATACACAGGTGCTGAGCATATGTTCTTTGTAATTACAATGCTGGTGTCAAATAGGTTTTATGGAAGTTCAAAAATAACTCAACTATGAAAATATTTCAACTATTTCACAAAAACGAAAAGTCATGTTGAGTAGACCCCAGACAAACATAACGGCGATTTAATCTATGAAAATTGCCAAATATCTGCTCTATTTTTTTAAGGTTATTAAAAAAATTTAATGTTACTTGTTGATGGTAAGCAGATGTGTTCGCCTTATTTATATCAATGTTTAACAAATAAACATATATACAATATATTCTCTATGACTTAAACCCTAAACGACTTCAGGGGCCATTCTAGGACTTCCACTGCAGGCCCGTTACTGGGATCAGTTCTGCAGATCAAACCTTTCTTAAAAATAGCAACGGTGGATTACCCCCCCCCCACCTCCCCACCCCGCCCCACCACCCCCAACCCAGATCCGCCATTTTATTTTGTGTAGCTTTTTTGTCCTTTGTCTCCACTGATTCTAAACTAATGTTTATCATTCCTGTATGACAAAAAAAATCACCAAATTACCAAAAAATTACCAAAAAAAAATCAGCTGATTCCTTATGAAAACCATATGGTCAAGAGGCACGTTAGCAATATTTTTGGTGGCACGGCGCCTGGCAAATAAGCTGCGTGCCTCGGCAATTCCAACAGATTTCTCCCATCGTGGGGTCACTTCGCCATGACGGATGAGCTGTCGACTAATCCGCGATAAACAGTTATGATTAAGGAGCGTTAACTGTGTGAAATGTTCTGCGATTTGAGTTACATTACGTGTCAACCTGCCACGCATTTTCGCTAATCGCGATGGAGAGATTTTTTTCCCCTTTCCTTGTCATACACAGTCACCGCCAGTGATAAACAGAGAAGGAAATGATTCTTGTGCGGATCAGTGCCTGTGGATAACCACCGCCTTAATTTCTTGCGAGAAAATACTACAAAAGTTCCATCAAACCAATTAAACTTCACGGCAATCAGACTTGGCTATACGTTTTCTTCGGTATCCAGACATAAGTGCCAATTTCGTTAAAAAGAGGTGATATTTCATTCACTACTCTGTATTTCCTAAAAAGGGGGTTATTTCGGAATTTCACTCTGCGTTTGGTTAAAAAAGGGGGTATTATTTCAAAATTAGCACTCTGCGTTTAGGGGTTGTTGTAAAAAGCCATGGACAAGCATGGTAACCAGTTGGTACGTAACTGCCCCCCCCCCCACCGGGCCAGTAACTTGCCATAAAGTTTTAATGCAGATCAAAAATGTTACTGTATTGTAGCAAGGAGTTACACTAAAAGATGAGCCTGTCATTTCAAATTGTTTAGAACTCAGCTTTAGAAACATCAAAGGTCGGGTCCTTTCTACATGAATCTTGCTAACATAAAGGCCTAAGACTTCAAAATCAGGCTTTCGATAAAACTGTGATTGTAACAACGAGTCTTGTTGTATGGAGAAACCATATCCAATGTCAAAGCGGCACAGACGATAACTTAAAAATACAACTGTTTTCTTTTTGCCGCACCCTGCAGCTAAAATACTGTTGATTTATCAAACGTATACCGAGTGACACCAACACGTTTTTGTTTTAGTAATAGAAAGACCCCATTTGTTCCATTTTTTAAAAAGGCCAAGTGTTTTGACAACAGGCCCACAAGGTCAAGAAAATTTACACAAGATGTGACACACATGTGACACCTGATTTTTGTTTCAGTAAGAAAAGAAAACTCGACCCGGACACATTTAAACTTCGGGGCATATTACACTTGCATCATCTTTGCAAATATATATCAGCAACATGTTAAGACTTAAATATAAGCAGCAAAAAAAAAAAAAAAATTGAGTAAGTACATCAAAGGATTGCACAAACTTACTGGTGAGCTGGAAAGGATGGCTTCACAATCAACAGTCTTTCACACTATCCTTATAAATATCGCTAATTGCTTGATCAGATGCCGTGAAGAAATTCCGGCGATTTTATCCACAGTAACAAAAATGGCACAAAATATTCCCTTAAATGTGCTTTTAGTCGTATAAATTCAGGTATAACTTTCACGTTTCACATTGTGGAACTTCGATTCTTCGTATTCATAAAAAAAGACGAGGTAAGTTCCTCTCGCAAATGTCACACTTCTCAATCGGAAAGCTAAAACTTTTGTGCACTACAGCATTTCACATATAATTGCATCCGTGTTCAAATTATCCTAGCAGTTTTTTTAACAGGTGAACACAATAATTGAAAAAAATAATAGCTTCACGTCCGATTTTCGCTATTTTCAACGCTAAGTCTTGGCTCTAAACTCTTAATCCATGGCTGTACAACACATTATATAGCGTGACAACTTGATCAGGTATAGCCACTACCGAGACGTTTCTGTTAGCTCTAATCAGCTGGTACAGCACGCCAGTTAAATCTCTCGCCCAGTCGACAAAACACCCGCAAAAAGCTCTACACATGTGAGCTTAATGCTGGTACAGAGCAGGATAAAAGAGAGCGCAACAACGGCATGATTTTATAAAAGCATTGCATTGGAGTGGGTGCAGTAACTGCAATAGCACTGCTTCGCCCTCTTGTGGCAAGTTATGGAAGCTTACGGGTGTCACGAAAAGGAGGAGTTAAGCGAGTGATTGACAGCACAAAGTGGTTACTAAACCGATATGTCGAGTTACTTTTCTTTTCCTGTTATTAGCTATATTTAATATTTTTCACACCTGGGCGATTTATCTGTTCAGGGTTTTTCAGCTCAAAACTCGGAGCAGGGAGCCTGAGTAAAACGAGTTCACCAAATTGTTGTGACCCAGGCACAGGAAGGGAACGATTTTTTGCACATTTAACTTTGTTTGGGTTAGCTCGAGTCCGAGCGGGGGCTCCGGATTTTAAAAGAAATGGGGAGGGGAGGGGGTGTATTTTCAGCGTGAAAATAACGAATTTTTATTCAAGCGTAAAGGTGGATTTACAACCCACTGAATTCGCTAATGCTGTTATTACATGTAAGCGGTTCGGAGGTAAGCTCAGGGTGATCTGTGAATAGATGCCCGGTAAACCAAAAAGGTGAATTCACATTTCAACGCTGTAGAGTGCGGGCACTGATGTGAGGTTTTTGCTACCAAAGGGAAAATGCCAGTCAATGGAACATTGTAATCTGCGTGAAAAGTATTCCAGAAGCAAACATATGATACCGAAATATCGTAAATGCACAGAAAATATAAGGCCTTGATCACCTCAAATGCTCAAAGTGCTGGAAGCCCCTCTCCCCCACTGGCCTGCAACCCCTGAATAATAATAATAATGATAAATAAATTTCACACTACTACTACTACGACTACTACTACGGCAGCCACTACTACTGCTACTACTACTACTTATAATAATAACAACAATATATGTGCATATATGTATTTTTTGAGAGTCCGCAAATAAAGTTATTCAATTCAATTCAGTTCAATATCAAATATGGGAAGTGAACACCCACCACCCTCCAACCTCCCCCTCCCCCTCCCCTCCTCTCCCCCTCCCCCTCCCCTCCCCTCCCCCTCCCCTCCCCTTCCCCCTCCCCCTCCCCCCAGCAGGAACCCAATAACTTCTGACAAGTGAGGGGCGCTGTATTTTTAATAAGATGTAATGCTTTTTAATTCAATATTGAAAATAAATCAATTCCAGTCAAAACCAGCAGACAGAGGAAATGATTAAATGCACATGAGTGTTGTCATAACCACAGTTGAAGTTCTTTACAAATAAATTTAGGTGCTTCCCCCTTCATTTTATTTATTTGCTTATTGAATTTTAGTTTGTCGGATGTGATAGGTTATCCTTAGTCAATGACACAAATATCCATCCATTAAAGTTAAAATGAAGAGTATATGTCACAAGTCACTTGCTGCTCAAAAGCATGTAACTTCACATAAATATCACAAGTTTTAAACACATCGCTCTTTTTATGTTTATTTAAGAAATGTTCGATTATAAAACGGCTTGAAGACACTTTCAGTCCGTGTTGTCTTAAATTATTCACTTGAAAGTCTCTGGATGACTCCATCGTTGGAATTCCAGAAAAAAAAACACTGAAAGTAGTGAGTGACAGAAAAATCCTGCTGAAATGCTGCGGGACAGTCCCGCCGTAAGTCATGAAATCCTGCGGGACAGTCCCGCCGTAAGTCATGAAATCCTGCGAGACAGTCCCGCCGTAAGTCATGAAATCCTGCGAGACAATCCCGCCGTAAGTCATGAAATCCTGCGGGACAGTCCCGCCGTAAGTCATCACGCGATTCTTACATGGCTCGGGCAAATGATGCAACCTGGCTGGTCGAATTCCAGGTCAATAATTTTTCAGTGTTGACTGTGACGCAAAAGTCTATGAATATCACAATCTAGTGAACGCGAAGACACTTTTGACCAGATATGACAATGTTGACCGTAATGTCAACATTTTCGTACTGGTCATTAAATACTTCAAATAAGCCAACACCCGCATAGTGGTGACCCCAACTAATGTGCCCACAGAAACTTTAGGAAGATAAGCGATACTTTAAGAACCTAAAGCAATAATATAATATAATATAATAATAATATATCTCATGTTTGTAGAAAAACGAAATTTTTACAGTTAATGAAGATCGTCTGAAAAGTCTTCATATTGACACAATATGCAGTCAGGAGCATTTAAAATAAATGCCTATATATAATCGCAGGCTGCATTTCTTCAATACCTAAAGTCAGGAACAAGAGGCATTTTTTGTCAGCAATTTCCAAGGTTAATTAGTACTTTTACGTGTTTTTTTTTTTTTTTTGTTTTGTTTTTTTTTTTTTTTTGTTTGTTTTTTTAACAGTGCCCGACCACTTGTCAGTGTGTAAATATTTCCATAAATATTAAAGAGTCCACGAGGCAACAAAGGTATAGTCGTAGATCCAGGGCCGTCATATCAACGAATTTTACTCCTGTCACTGTCGGTGGGTGGTGAGGGGAGCGGGGCATTGGGGGCAAGGAACCATGGGGCTTTGCGACTCGGTAAAGACCATGAAAGCTAATGCAAACGGATGCCTTCTCCCTGCTTGTGCCAATATCCAGCATCTTTACTTTTCAAATATTCATTTGTGTGTAACCTGGCGGTATCCCAGCCAGAGAAAACCGCTGGTCGCTTAGAACGCCCAAGGAGTTGATCCGGATCCATGGACTAATGAGGCCCCTCTGGATGAGTACCCCTGCTATCAGAGGTCACGCTTCTAACAAGCAAGGTCAGCCATAAACTGCCAGATTCCGCTGTGATATAAGGTGTCTGTAACTAGTACAGCGTATCGGCATGGCAATCTATTTTTCCCCATTAACGGTTTTATTTTCAGTAAAGTGCCTGAAAAAATATATATCGAAGACGCAAGAAAATAATTTTAGATGCTGTTATGTTCCTCACATTTAAAAATGATTTTTCTTCATGTTCAAATGGCACCGGCAAATTGAGCTCTAATTGAGAAAGAGCAAGGATAGAAGTACAAAGCTGTCTCACGCTTCTTTCTCCACCGGTGGAGCAAAATACACTCGTAAGCTAATTACATCTCTATAGCGCTTGAAATGAACAAGTTTTGTTCCTTCTGTTTCAACCTGTGACCGTATCTAAATATGCAGCCCATGACACCTTCAATAAATACAACTTCAGACTCAACCTATGCAGATATTAACTTATTTCTAGTCAACATGAAGCATTACTGACTAGTAAGAAAATACTGACCTGTGACTGTATCACCAGACTCAGCCTGTGACTGTATCAATAGACTCAGCCTCGGCCTGTGACTGTATCACCAGACTCAGCCTGAGACTGTATCACCAGATTCACACTCAGCCTGTGACTGCATCACCAGACTCAGCCTGAGACTGTATCACCAGACTCAGTCTGAGACTGTATCACCGGACTCAGCCTGAGACTGTATCAATAGACTCATCCTCGGCCTGTGAATGTATCACCAGACTCAGCCTGTGACTATATCAACAGACTCAGAATGTGGCTGTATCACCTGACTCAGACTCAGCCTGTTACTGTATCAAAAGAAGACTTGGTCTGTGATTTTATCACCAGATTCAGCCTTGGCCTGTGACTGTATCACCAGACTCAGCCTGAGACCGTATCAATAGACTCAGTCTCGGCCTGTGACTGTATCACCAGACTCAGCATGTGACTATATCAACAGACTCAGAATGTGACTGTATCACCTGACCCAGACTCAGCCTGTTACTGTATCAAAAGAAGACTCGGTCTATGATTTTATCACCAGATTCAGCCTTGGCCTGTGACTGTATCGCCAGACTCAGCCTGAGACTGTATCACATACTCAGCCCGTGACTGTGTCACCAGATTCATAATTTTCATCTTCCTTATTGACTTGTTTTTCTTTTAACGACTGTTTAGTTTGCTGGCTACCAATGAACACCTTCATCAAGAAAATACGGAATTACGACATCAGACTTTTATCGTGTCAGGTCAATTTTTTCAAGAAGTGATCCATTGGTTTAGATTTCTTTTTAGCAAGGATTCATTTTGTATTCCAGTTAAGAACACCTCAATGGAGGGAGCAAGAAAACCCATCAAAGACTAATAACAGTTAAAATTTCAAAATAAATAATGTTATTTAATACATAACACATCTTTAACCATCAACAATCCCGGGAGAGGATCAGACGAAGAAACTACAGAAAGTCACCTCTTAAAGGCGTTTAAGACCACCTTTAAAATAAGAAACTCAGTCAATACTTAGTAACAGTAAGAGTTAATAATGTGGATATTGCTAAGCAGGGTGTTCCAAAGGCAAGGTGCCGAAGTTGCTTTTGATCTTGTGACTAATGCAGCTGATGTTGTTCCGCAGGTCGCAAACAGTGTAGAGGACAATATCATTCCCGAACAGTATCATTCCCGGACAGTATCATTCCCGGACAGTATCATTCCCGGACAGTATCATTCGCGGACAGTATCATTCCCGGACAGTATCATTCCCGGACAGTATCATTCTCGGACAATATCATTCTAGGACAATATCATTCTCGGACACTATCATTCTCGGACAACAACATTCTCGGACAGTATCATTCTCGGACAGTATCATTCTCGGACAGTATCATTCTCGGACAATATCATTCTTGGACAGTATCATTCTCGGACAGTATCATTCTCGGACAGTATCATTCTCGGACAATATCATTCTTGGATGGCCCAGTTTATGATGCAACCCATGGCAGACCATATATTTGATCGCTAAAGGATGTGCAAATAAACACAGGAGCCGCCAGTGATGACAATAAACCGCTCGGCAACAAAAATAGGTTTGCTACAGGCATCACAAAGAAAAGAATTTACGTAATAAACCGAGACATGTGTAGATACTGCAGTGAAATAAATATAGACAGTGAACAAAATACCCAAAAGAACAAGATATCTCAAAGAAAAGTTTTTCCGGAGAACAAGACATCATGAGAACAAGATTTCCCAGGGAACAAGTTATACCGGAGAACAATATATCCCGGAGAACAAGTTATCCCAGAGGAGTAATTCCGGAGAACAAGACATCCCGGAGAACAAGCTATCCCACAGAAGTTATTCCGGAAAACAAGATATCCCAGGGAACAAGATATCTCGGAGAACAAGTTTGTACAGTAATGGATAAGACATAAACACCGTTCCCCTACGCATAATTGTATCTTTGTTGTCCTCCTCTCCAGTTAATAAAACAGTAACCGTGAATTTGCTCAAGAAGTTAATATAATGGCAGCTTACATTTTGACACCAAATTTGCATCTTTAATAAGCTTCTATGTCTCCTAATTTGAACTAAAGCTATAGAGCTATCAATGTATGGGGCTTTCACTTGGCCTTACTTGTCACTTTCTTGGTAAGCAAGCCCTACTTAAAGACACCCACATGGCGTTCTCATAAATATCAACAACTCTTGCTTTATCATAATTTTATGAGCCTTGTCAATCATTGCTTGATTGAGACCTGTATGTATTTACCATTACGCGCATAGAGTTAATCCTCCAATAGAGCATTTTTTTGGTCTTGATAAGAATATATGATAGTAAAGTATGGAAATATGATAAACATGAACATGTGTTTTTATCATATGTTATCAGTTTCATGAAATATTAATTTATAAAACCGCAATTATGTCAACGTTACTGACAGCTTGACGAAAGTTCGTTTCAAAGTTTATGCTTAAAAATATACTGAAAGACGAAAGACACTTTACACCTAAAAACAATATTTTTATACATTTACGAATACTGGATCAGAACTGGAATCTGTTCATATCGCTCCCTATATCACAAAACAACAACAGCAACAACGACGGAAACCATGGCGGTTGCGAAGACGACAAATACAACATAAAACACAGTTCTCATTATGGTGCTTATTCAGCCAATAATACCCGAAATATTTGCCAAAACCAAAGTTGAATTACGACAGACAATCCATATGTTTAAAACATGCTTCATATTTTTTTACTGTCCAAATAACAAAAACAGCAATGACCATAACACCTCCTGGACAGCGGCAATAAACACAGAGAAGGAACACAGTAACTACCACCAAAACACAGTAAAGCATTTATCCTTCCTAAGATTTTGACACTTTTCAGTGGAACAGAAAAAGCTCGTCTTTCACAAACATTGGCTGCTGAACAAATAAAACAGCGTCTTTTTGTCTCCTAAATATAATTATCGAAAAAGTTGACATTCTTTTTTATGAACTTTTTATGTGACTGACTTCTTTAAACAATATTACTAACCCACCAGTTGATGATTCTAATTGAAGCACAGCCTTTAGAACCAGAGATGACGATTTCCCGCACTCATTTACCCTCCACCCTCTCCCATCCTCCCCCATAACTAGCTGGGGACGTTTTAGAATTCAAATGGCCATCCACTTGTAGTTTGTCTGCCACTCTTGTTAAGACTGAAGCGAGATACACAACTCTGACGGGAAATTTTCAATAGACAAGACTTGCATGACTTAAGGACGATGATCGCAATATCCATGTCACTGCACGTTTGCGTCTTTTCCTTTCTTTTTGAGATCATTCCACACACGAACAAAATCACAAAGTTAAATAGAAACATCACACATAACCAAAAAAGCGCTTCGAAATTTATTATTTTTCTGCTCTGAATAATAAAATCTCGCAAAACTTAGCTTTCTATAAATATCAAGGGTCATAAATTATTGAGACACCTTATTAAAAAGTTGCACACTGGGCAGATGACAGTGGTAGCTGAACGTCACAATGACTCAGTTATTACAATATTCTCCCATGTGATGCCTCGCAACTAATTTACAGATTGATTTAAAACGTCAAATCGCCTTATTGACCAATTAAAATATTTTTGACAGGTTCACAAATTTCAACGGCTATAACGTAGAGCTGTATCAAGGACTATGTTTGGTATCGACCTCAAGTCAACACATGCCAGGGGTTAAGTGTTATTTAAGAAATATCATATGTGGAAAATAGCAATATCTATAACTCAAGGGTTTACATATATTCGTATAAACTGCGCGCGATAAAATTGCCGTAATGTAAGCGAATATAACAATAACACACGTATAAATGCGTCTGTAATCTTAGAGAATGCAGACGTGAGTACACTTCGAAGAATAAAAAACAATATAACATCCTAACCTGTTTAGAGAAATAACTAAATTGAGTCCAGTTCTCCTGTGAACGAAAAATTCTTCCAAAAATTCCAGGCTTTTACTTTTATGTTATTTCTACACGACATAAATAATTTGTAAAGCCAAGCAAGTTTTCACTTTGTCTGAAAGTGTCTTTTACTTAGTGAAAAAGGCGAAATCAAGGCATTTCATTCACTTTCCGCCTCCCCAAGGCAAAGCTGTCTGGTCGGTATTATGGACTCCTCTTTGCCAAGGAATATAATTATACACAAACACCAAACAGACCAAACCCAAGTTTCTTTGCTATACTGGTCAGCCCTATAAATAATAACAGGTTATTTTGTTAAATCATTACACATAGAACTGAGTCTATAATCGGGGCTATCTGCATAACAATAAAGCTATTCATCTGCACTTTACGTCCAAAATTGCTTAGATTTACCGCCGACGAAATAGGATTACTTATCTGCTATTCAGAAAGCAGATTAGGAATCAAGCTTTAAAGCATTAGTCAAAATATTGGACGTGAACTTAAACATCAGTATAATCATACAACAGAAAGTGAAGCGAGACTAAGAAGCAATAAACTCAATCCTATTAGGATAATATGTGGAAAGCACTTTTCATATTGACTCCTGATAATTTTTATTTTGTTTTTGTTTAGATATGTTATTTTTTTACAAATATCCATGATTGACTTAAAAAATAAGTTCATTCATAAATATCCTTAAAGTTTTTCATCCACAATTAGTTCCTCATCATTTGTCTCCATAAGCACACTACCGACATCTTTAAGCCGTTGATAAATACATGGTGTATATATAATTTTTAGAAAAGTTTATACAAGTATTGTAAACTTATTAAACGTATCTAAATAATATATCTAACTGAATCTTTGACATCGCAAATTCAACAAAAGGTGAAACGAACTTCCAAAAGAATATCAAAATCAGAACTTTAGAATTATTAATTATAAAATCCGAGTAAAATTTTCAAGCTTTTATTAATTAGATATGCATATGGTAAAATATTTATAACAGAATTCTTTTAATAATAAGTGCAGTCTCGCCTATTTATTCCACTACCAGTTGCAAAGTAAATTTTGTTAAGATGCCATTACTATCAGGTCCAGATTTTGACATATATAATGCAAGTGTTACAACACCATATTCCTAACACTGGTTGATGGCTGATCCATTTTATTAAAAGGACTTTTTTGACTGGAAGCAACTTTATTTCAGTCGTCAACATAGCCTTTGATTGCTTGTAGTTGAAGCGATATATGGTCGGTAAAGATAATACTAAAGTTTACAACAGGACAGCGTTAAATATACTAACGTAAAATACTCCAATCAGTTTGGAAGACATAAAGCTATAAATCTGTATTGTACAATTTATCGTTACACACATAACGTGTGTGAAGCGGTGACAGAGACAGTATGCAATTGATTAGTTATGCACAGCATTTCAGTAGTTAGAGCGCAAGAAACGAAATGTATGGAGGAGAAATATAATAAATTATGAACAGCTTTAACAATCAAAGTGGCTGAATACTTCTAAACAAGATGTGTAAGCCTGTTTTGTACTAATCGTATTTGTAACAGTACATATGTATAATAGGTTTCAACAACACATAATTTTTTATCATTGCTCATTATGCGCGATTTGAGACAAACACAGCCTCAAGCGAGGACATTTTGTTATAATTCATATCATCAGAGAATGGAAAACCATAATTTACTTTTAAAAAGCAGCAGCGAACTATGTATGAATAATTATAAATCATACATCACTGCCTAATGGCACTCTTATGTTTCTGTCGTTCAAATTCCCATCTCTGATTTTAGTCACGCATTAATGTACATTCTTCAGATACTACGATTGTAGTCACAGATGCTCTGACTGTGGTCACTTATTCGGGTAGCAACCACAGATACTGTGATTGTAATCACTCAGTCGTGCACATGCCATGGCCCAGATAGGCCGATTTCACTACGATTGTACTCACTCAATCGTGCACGTGCTTCAGCACAGCTAGTCTGATTTAGTCACTCATTAGTGGAAACGCCAGATACTCTGACTGTAGAAATGCATTAGTTTTCACGCCTAAGATACCGTGCTTGTAATTAGCATTATTGTACTGGAAACATACACCCGGATTGTAGTCACTCATTTGTACAGGAGGTAAATACTTAGATACTTCATATTGTAGGCTCTGCATCCGTGTACACGCTACAGAAACTCTGATTGTAGTCACTCATATCGTGCATACGCCACAGATATTCTTATTGTAATCGCTCATTCGTGCACATGACACAGATATTATTTTTGTATTTAGTCTTTCGTGTACACGGCACAGATAATCTGACTGTAGTCGCTCATGTCGTGCTCACACCACAGTTACTCAGATTGTAGTCACTCATTCTTGCTCACGACATAGATACTGTAATTGTGGCTACTCAATCGTCTCAAAGGTCACCAACACTCTCATTGTAGTCACTCATTGCTGTACAAGCCTCAGATAGTCTGACTATAAGCACTCATTAGAGGACGCGTCAGATACTCTGCTTGCAGTAACTGAATCGCATACACGTCACAGATACTATGGTACAGATATCACGTCGTATTTGAAAATTGACATTCAAAACTAATATTCGATAATTAGTTTGTTTCAATGAAATTGTAAATAAGAATCCATTGAGAAATACAGTTGTTTATTTATACATTAATTTAATTCAATAAGCCAGTCTGGTAAGCCCGTTTTCAGTTTAAAAAATACATCCAAGTATGATACAGGATGAGAGCGGGTTGTGTGTTAATTGTTTAGCTACTGGATAGTTGCGCCTACTTTTCTTACATTTCAAGAAAATACAAGCACACTTTCCACACTGCATGTTCTAGCATCGCAACCTATCTGTCAAAGCACGTTTCTGCAGTTTCTTTCTACATATATAACTGCAAACGTATTTAGGTATGGGATTCTCAACGTTTCTCTCCATAACAACAAAGACTTCTTTTGTTCATAAATACTTCAACGTCTCTGCAAAATAGGAAGTGCTAAAGTGGACAAAAATATCGTTCACAGAACGACAAGGATCATTCTGTTGCATGGAACAGTAAAATCCATCATATCACCTTTAAAAGGGGCACATAAATATATATATATTAACAATAGGGATAAGTTTGAAAGAATTTCAGCTAATGCTGCAAGCTGTTGTGGCTTAAAATCACTAATAATTAAAATCAGCGAAACGCTAGGTTATTTCATAATAAAATTGCCTGTTAAAGCAACGATCAGACAAAACCGCTGGAATTTGTTAGTAAATTCATAGTATAGCTGAGCTATAAAAAAAGATGATAAGCATATATTGCACAGATCATAGTTCTGTAACTTTCTTCTTTGTTTGTTTGTTTCTTTGTTTGCTTTTTCTTTTTTTTTTTGTTTTTTTTTGTGTGGTAATACTATTTCAAGGATAATCGAGTATTGTTTGTGATGTCATAGACTTTGGGAAAGCCCATGTCGGTTTTCCATTAACACCTGGAATGAGATCATCATATTAGCAAGTGAAATTAAGACTCGTTTCATAAGAAGGAATATCAGAATCACCAGTTATAATGAAAACCTGAACATGCGTATTTATACCTGGAAATGCGCCGAAAGGTTTTTTACGCTTCTGCATATAAGGTTGGGACAAACCTACAATGAAATGATAAAATAAAACCGGAAGTTAGCGATTATGATGTTATACTTATATTTGTTATAATTTATTCCAATATATTTGCAGTCGAAAAGACACATCCATTATTAGGTTTAATTAGGTTTAGGAATTAGGTTTAAAATACAGTAGAATATCACAAAAGATGTCAAAACTTTGGCACTTATTCTGAAACTGACTTCATCGCCTGAAAAACTAAACGGTTGAATTAGTTGTAATAGCAAATTCTTCATAGTCACAGCATTGTGTTCGCAAGTGACGACATAATGGAGCTGATCACTTTATGCGTTTATATAATTGACAAAAGGATGGTAGAATATAACTTGAATAATTAATTTTATCTACACGGTTATACCTTGCAAAATATTTTCCTAATTTGCATTTTAACAATGTAAACAACAATCTTAAAGCGACAGCTTTGTCCAGAGAACCTAGCATTTGTTTATCATTTTCGGTGAAGGTAAGTGTCACTGCTAATGTGGTAGCATTTTATGTGGCAGAAAATCTATCCACAATTTCAATAATGACGCATTCATGAGACTCTCAGACTGGTTTTTTTTAATGAGAAAATATTGGTAAATGTGTCACTCACTCTGGTATATTTCTTACAGTTATAAAAGCACTTTTGCGATATCAAAAATGATGCAATAAATTTGCTTCGCCATTAGATCTTTGCTTTTACTCTTTATATATAACGAAATCTGACTAAGTCATCACAGTTTTATTTTTAAACAAAATTACATCTGATGGATTTTGCGTACACTTGGGTTCCTATACTATGAATCTTGACGACCCTGGATAACTCCTAATGCATCCTGGCAAACAGGCGCGTATAATAAAAACATGCTGACGTTATTCTACACACTGCAAACGTTTTCAGGCACGGTATTAGAGTGTAGAAAACACACTCTCTCTCTCTTTCTGAATGACTGTTAAAAATATATCTGCTGGTATTTGTAACAAATATCCCATTAATTTAAGGAGAATATAAATGTTTGACTTTTCTTCTTTGCTGTTGTTTAATATTCAGGCAGTCTTTTCTCGAGAGCTGCTTTCCATTGGACGACACTATATTACTTCAATAGAGTTTCAATTACTTCAATAGTAGTTTCAGTTCGTGATACCGTGTTTTTTTTAAAGCACGTGTTTTACAAACCAGCTAAATTATGACAAAATTGAATTATATTGCTTTAATTGTAGACATAATTGCTTTAACTGCAATTATATAACACTTATATCCTGTTGAGATGCGCTCTGCTGCATTGTTCAGCTAGCAGCTGTGTAATCTCAGGTCCTGGGAGGCTGCATAGAGCTCATACTTTTGGATATCGAATTTAGTAAAGTTTTAGTTGTTTATCAGTCCAGTTATTGTGACGTCATCTTTATTCAGTAGTATGCCACGATATTCAGTATTTGAAGATTTTAGATTTTAGTGATTTAGTGTGGCAATTCAGTGGATTTTTATTTCATTAGAAAATAAACCCTTTATTTTTCCTTTTTTGCGATGATTACAAATTTATCACTTCAAATTTGGACTACGCTTCAATGTATTTGCTTTGGACTCATTGCAAGTTACTAAAAGTAAAAGAATAGAAGTCCTATCCAATAAAGGACACCACAAGTTCGTCTATTTGCTCTAAGCTAGAATTAAGGAATCCCTCTTAGGTGGAATAAAACTGTATTGGCTTCAGTGGAGAAATCCCTTCATATTAGACACAAAAACAGATACTTAAATAATGTCCTAAATTAAATTTATCACAAAAAGGTATAAAAGTTCGGTGTACAAAATTAGTTTTGTGGATTTTCTTATTTGTTTCTTTTAATTTATCTCTCTTTATTAAAAACACTTCACCTTTTGAGCATGCGAAATGGAAATTGCGAAGTTATTGTTCAGGAATGCTCTATATTGGGAAAAGCAGAAAAGAAAAAGAGAAAGGGGCCAAATTAAAATGTTATATATTTAACTGTGAAATATTAATTATGAAGATTTTCTGTTAGCTAATTAATATCAAGAACTGTTGATCAGGTGAACTAACAATGCCCTTGAAAGGACTACTCATGACCTCTTGAAACTCATGGTCTTAATTGATTTATCGCTGTTTGAGACACTGTTAAGTAGCAGCATACGAACGTTCACATCCTTCACAACAAACGTGACTTATCGTAAATAAAAGCACAAGCCCGGTGAACCATTTCACTCCAAAGCAATATAAAGCCCGCATAGTATACATAGCAATAAAATTATAGTTTATGAAAATCTGTTTCCAATCACGTTCTTAAGCCACCTTATTATGAACTAAAAAGGAACTGTTGAAACTGTTTGAAGGCTATCATGGTGCATTTATTGATTTCTGTTTTATTAGGCTATGGCTCCTCTCCATGGGATTTACTTTTTTATTTTATGTAAGGAAGGTAATAGTTATATTGGTAGTCATGTCTTTAAAGCCACTATATTAGCTTAAGAAACTTGTAACTATTGTTGTACAATGTTATTTATAAAGAATCGTTAACTTATCATAAAACCTTTGCAAAAAATATTTTAGGAAGAAACTTATAATTAATAATGATTAGTTGAAATGTTTTCTTTTATTAAACAGGTCATGTAATTCTTTCACAAAGTAGTAGTAACGTATAATTTTTGCAAACCATTACTAGCAAATAGCAATACCTCTTCATACGATATATGGTTGAAGATACAATCATCATATGTTCTATTATTGGTATAACCATAAATATCTGAATTCCTATATTGTCCGCATTGCCAAAATACCTCAACCGACTTGTTCTCTCATACCAACCACTTCCTATATTCGCTTCGATTTTAGTCATATGCGAACACTTGTTAATGATTGAGGTTAATTGCATTTATATATATTTTCATTGCAAACGCTACATGTATCTCCAAGCCTTTTGTCTCCTTGAACAGATAAAAAAAGCCAATAAGAGTTACTATTTAATTACAGTTCCTTTAGGCTTGCCTACCCGACCCACAAATTTAAGGCAATAAAAATTAGTTTACCCAGCAATGATATTGAAATCTCTTATTATTAAGATGTCCTTAGTATACCAGATGTTTTTAAAATTCCTCAAATTAACGCAACAATTTATTGGTAATAAAACCATAGGAGTTGTTTGAGCTTTCTGTCGCACATGCTTAAGTATGCATAATTTGCGGAAGTGATGGGCTTTGTGGTTGACGTTTATGGGTCTCCCAAGAAGTAGTCTGGCTTAGGCAAATAGACTACAGCAGTATTTTGCCACAAATTCCAGCGGTCTCGTGAAATGTACATATATAGAATTTGAGCATGTCAAGAATATGACTTGATTTAGGTTGCTTTTTGCTGTCAATGTATCACAAGCATGCAATATAGTTCATATTGAAAACGAAACTGATTGATTTATTTTTTAAATTAATAATAAAAATGATTAATTAATTTGTAATTTAGGTCTTACCCTATTTAAAATGAAGTATTATTATGTAAAAAAAATTAAAATAAATTAGCGATATGCGAAACAAATGCTCATGAAAATAGATAATCAAATCAGACACTTGATTAAATAATTCTAATTTTATTTCAATGAAACATATCGAAATTCTAGACAAATTTGTTAATATGCAATCTGCACTGACAAGCATGTCTAATTTTATGTGCGCTACTATGCATTGTGTCATAAATATAAGTCAGTAATTAACGTTTGTGTGTATCTCTATGAATGACTACGTCAAAATGTAGCAACTCAATTTCAAATATGGACATAAGTTAATACACCTGCTGAAAAACATACTGCATGTTTCATACTTATTTCGAAGAGAGTACCAGCACGTGATATCTCCACATAGATAGGATTTAAAAGGAGGTGGTTCGCGATACCACGAGTGTACGTGTAAGAGGCCGTACAGATGACATGTTTATTGCACCAAGCCATACTAGAGTACATTTATAATATCACCAATATGTGGCTCCATGTGATCGCTCCTCTCTTGACAATATCACTTTTATTTAATAATCAGCGGGGTCAAAAACACTCAAGATGATTTCCTTTAACTGGTCATATACACAAGTATCATCGAGAAGTTATTGATAACGCATTTCATATCACTTCGTACTCCTTACCACTATATTTGCTGCACATATATCCTGTCTCTTTAGAGGACTGTTCGTGGACAGCAGTGATAACTATTTTATAAGTGGGCGCTTCGGCGTTGTTTGAAAACCCAATGTTATTCCACTGTTTTTAAACATCGCTAACAAAGAAAATATTTTGAGTTATTTCTCTGCCTCCAAGTTCATTTATAATGACGGAAGAGGAATTTAATGCTTGATGCTTAATATGGGGAAAGGCAGCTGCTATGTGCTACTTTAAAACATGCCAAGGTTGGTCATAGCTATTTCAAACAGTCATTGATTTGTTTGTACAGTTCACTTGGTGCAAAAACCAATATTAGTTGTTGGTGGTAATGATGTGATTTCATAAAGCACAAACGCAGCTTTAATGGCACATGCTATCTATTATCGTGTGGCATTTGATATGCCACAAAAATGTATAAACAAATATTACATAACACATATATAAATACAAAAGATACACCCCAAAAATATATGGATACTACAGAGATACTACATAAAACCTTTGAAGCTCTGGCTCAACACAAGGCGTTTGATACTAAAGCGTGATTATTTGTGCATTTTATTCATGTGTTACATCTACAGATAGCAACTCCGGGTGTTCTTTTTAATAAAGCAAGCACGAACGAGTTGTAATAAAATTTTATTGGTATTTGGTGTGACTTCTAAGATAGCAGAAAACAGAGGAGCTTTAACATATTTAAAAGATTACTTTTCAACGTATTCAAAAGACGAATACATTAAACTTAATTGATCTATTTAAAGCCCATATCTTTCAACGAAATATGCCACAAATGTCCGTTTTTTCGGTAGTAAATCTTGTAAAAATTGAAGATAGATTAATCCGAGTCCCATAAAGAAGGAAGCGATTTCACCCTTAAATGAACATAACGGAATGCTTGGTCTCCCCTTCAATCAATTCTTCATTTTTCTTCATATATTATACAAAATGTCTATTCAAAGTGGAAGTCTAAGCCATTAATTTTATATATTTGTGGAGCAGCAATGCGTTTGCTCCTTTGTGAGGAAACAAAGCTTGAAGCCCTTATTTATATTATATGGTCATTTTCTTATTTATTCCTGTGTCATTCGTTGGGAGGAGGGTTTTATACAAAACCAGACAAAGAGAAGCTTTTAGTGGTTTGACATAAAAGCAGAAAAGCTCTATTTCGAAGCACAATGTTTCCCGAGATATCGTGGAAACTTTGCTTCAATATAAGTCGATCATAGGGCTGCTCCACTAATAGAAGAGTGTGTACATGTGTGCGTTTGTGTGTGCTTGTGTGTTTTTGTGTGTGTGCTTGGGTCCATTTAGGCCAGGCTTCTGGATTAAGGCATTCTACTTCGATCCCATTTGTAAGAATCAGGAAACAGGCAACCTAAACATACAATCAAGTAAGACCGCTTAGTTCCGTCTTAAACGGCATTAACATATGTTCAACACTGATGAAATTAGCGAAGTCACCCAGAGTACCTAATTAGGATCAAACCACTGAACTCACACACCTCATTTGCCCAGTGTCGGTAGACACAATATGCGCTCACCTCATTGGCTGAATGCTGCACTCAGTCTTGCGTATCCGGTTTGAACATTATTATGCAACTGCTCATATATTCCGTTTTCAACAAAACACAGACATAAATCTTTAAATTTATATCCAAAATGTATCATGTTTCTTTAATCCATTATAGCACTAAATTCGCTCAGAAAAGCCCGCATATCGATCACACACACGTGATGTCATCACCCAATCAGTTGTCAAAAACAACTTATTGCGGACAGTTACGGTAAACGTTTGTTGTGTTATAAGTTTGAAAACTTTTAAATGCGATGATTTATCTTTGCTAAACTTGTAAGCTCTTGTGGGGGCCCCCCATTTTCAAAACACACTCGAACATGTTTCATTGCGGATAACCTGAGGACATATCGTAATAGGACGATTTCAATGCAATCATGGACCACAACAGTTCAGCATTTGGCATTTAATGTGTCTTTTTTTGTTTCAATAAAGCCACGCAGCGGTAATTTATTCTGTATAGCTTAAGAGGTCAACATGTTTTGGCAGGTTTTTTTGTTCTATTTAAAGCTTTGTTATTTTTATGACCAAGATTACGCTTTTGAACTGTTTTGAGACTTTCTTTTCTTGGATAATAGCGCCGCAATGTTGTTCAAGAATTTCAAGAGTATTCCGCTCGTAATATTTATTTTTTAGACTTATCTCCAACTTAGTGAAATGACGTAACGTGTGTTTGTACGTATGTTTCTGGAGATCAAAGTCATTTAAATCCGGATGTTTGTTTGTAAGTAGGAAGTAAGAATTTAAAAAAACCATAATACTTGCGTTATTATACTCTCTTTATTATCCTAAAACAGGCGATAAACGAACTGCAGGAGAACCCGAGATATAGGATTATAGGATACAGGATCCGTGGGACTGAAATAAAGTGGTCAGGAGTGCTAAGACTTGTAAGGCTCGTCACAAGGAGAGGAGGCTTCTGGAACAGGGGCCATAGAAAACAGTCCCATTATAACAAAAGCACTTAAACGCTTCACTCTCATCTCACAACAACGAATTAAGGAGGTGATTTTTTTTTTCAAATTTAGTCTTCCGGTTAAATGTCGTAAGCAGCAATGTCCTATCCATATCACTTGATATTTTCAGTTTGGTAACTAAGAGCATTTATGAGCAAGAATTTGAGTAAATTGTGAGCATCAGATATTGAGTAAACAGATTAAAACAAGACAGTGAGTATCTGCTGATAATAAGACGGATATATTGAAATATTCATTTGCTAGAATTTATAGTTCATGGCCAGTGACCAGCTTGACATAGACAGAGCGGAAGCTTCTCCGTCTCAGGGAGATGCATGCGAGTCAGGAAATTCCCAGTCGATTCTACTGGTGGCCTTTTCCTGAGACCCACCCCTTCCCGCCAGCCACCCCCCCCCCCCCCCAACCTCCCCACCCTCCGCCATACGATTAGCATTGCTTACCAAATCCCTATTGTGAACAAATCTGCTGTTGGGCGCACAAGACGCAAAAAGCCCTAGCTTCGACCAAAGAGTAAAGCGAAAACTTTTAGCCTGAATCAGGTTGCAAATTCAACTTCCGGTATAAAATTAGAACACAAAAAAACCACTTCAACATTTTGCTGTTTATAAATTACTAAGTATTAGAACCGTACTAAGCCGCTAACCAGCAGGTGCTTTTGATTACTTTGAGTATTGACCTCACAAGTAATTGAGTATAAAACGACAGCCAAGGTCAGTCAAATCAGGTCTCATCTTATTGCACAAATTTGCATGGCGGTCAAAAAGTAAAATACCCGAACAGACTGCTATTCTCGTGCATCAGCTGACAGTGATTGATGACACAAAAGTGAAGAAAAAGACCAATAAATTTGTCGTTATCATGCATTCTATAAATAGAAAGATTAGCACACCATTGGAATGTCCATATGGTTAGGTGGAATGTCCTTTCTAACGCGTTTGATGCAATGAATTTCGTCTTATTATCCTAAATAAAATTTGCTACCAATACCCCTAGTAACCAGGAGAAGAATCGGAACGAAAGTGATCGTCTTTATCACAATGCAAACACAAAAGGCTACATAAAAAGTTAAATGTGTTTGCTACAGTTCAGTGACAAGAAACGCAACCAGAACACTTACTGTATATCCAATCCCTAGCCCCCCTCTCCCCCTCTATACGCCCCTACCCGCCCCCACCCTCCCCTCCGTCTAACCGCGATAAGTAAAGCAACAATGACACAAAAATAAAATAGTTGACATAATAATTGGTGATAACATCATGTGATATGCATGTGAATGGGTGATATTTTTGTGAGATGAAGATTTCAGCAATTACGTCGTCAGACATGCCAACATCAAGAAGTACTGTAGACGTTTATGAACATGAAATATTAAGGCATTCAAGTCTCCCGTCACTATATTTCTGCAAAGAGAAAATATTAAATCTGATGTGAGTAAAAAGACAGAGGAAATCAGTTACCTACACAAAAAAAATATACCGATACCCCTAAAGAAACGGTTACAAGTCCTAAATTAAAACGCGCAGAGTTGTGCAGCGAAATTGAGTAAACGCTGTAACGGTAATCTGATTGGTCAATCCCCACGTTGCAGATCATTTTTCAGTGTTGACCAGAGCGCACAATTCGATTATTGCTGCAGTTATTTGTAATCAAAACGCGCAGTTAAATGATATAGCAAAGTATATATTATGTTATTTTAAGTCAACATTCAGATATGTTTGATGAGTTACGAATATGTTGACCTAAAGGTATGTGGCTTAACTGGTCAACATTTGTACTGATCATTCATAGTAACTCAAAATACGTCTGGTAATCGTTTTCTTTTTTGCAGTGCACACTTGTGTTCTCATTGTTTTTTTTTTCCTTTAAGTGTTCTTTACCGAATCAAACAAATGGATATTAATATATAAGTAATATATGAAGACAATATGAATAACTCAGCAATACGTGAGTGTATTTGCTCTTCAGAAACATTGGTGTAACAATCCCAGTGGCTTTGTTTAAGTGTGTTTGTGTTTACAATATCTTAGCCAGACTTCGTGTGTAATTTCATGTAATTCAATTATAAACAGGTTTGATGGTTTTATTGCGGTGTCATGCCAGTCACAGTGAGACAAAGAGGCACCGTCTGTCGGCGCTAAATATGTTGGTGTCGCATTGAGATAAGCCACATTTGTTGGCGGGGGGGGGGGGGGGGAGGGGGGGAGGGGGATGGAGAGGGGGGAGGGGGTCGTGCGAGTGCGGGCATCGGGAGTGGGGGGGGCATGTCTCAATATTTTGTCTCTGGTTCTATTATAAAAAGAATTTACATGACTTGCAAAAGAGTATTTGGGTTGCTCAAAAGAACTAGACGCCATGTGGGATAGCTATAGAAACCACTGGTCACCCCCTCCCTCGCCTAGGGAAACACAACAGAAAGCAGCGCTCGGAAACACATTGCATTGCTCGGAAACACACTGCACTGCTCGAAAACACACTGCACTGCTCAGAAACACACCGCACTGCTCGGAAACACACTGCTCACAAGAACTCGACGCTATGTGACGTCGCCAACAAACTACTTTTCACCACCTCGACAAACACAGCACATAACACCACTCAGAAACACACTACGCTGCTCGTAAACACACTGCACTGCTCAGAAACACACCGCACTGCTCGGAAACACACTGTACTGCTCAGAAACACACCGCACTGCTCGGAAACACACTGTACTGCTCGGAAACACACTGCTCACAAGAACTCGACGCTATGTGAGGTCGCAAACAAACCACTTTTCACCACCTCGACAAACACAGCACATAATACCACTCGGAAACACACAACACTGCTCTTAAACACACTGCACTTGATCTAGTTGTCCTGAGGAGAAATAAAACTTCATATTGGATGTCCCACCGGCACATTGCAGTGTCAAAACCGCTTATTTAGTCGGCGGTGCTCATATATTCCATGTCCATTGACTCTTAAACGTGTGGAAACACACTAGGTTAATCCAAGTCTAGACCTGATGTCCGCAGATTTATCTATGGGAAACCAGGTCCAGACCCATGTTGGAAATTGACCCATTGTGTCTATAGGTGATAGCCAATGACACACTGTAATGCATGGAATCACATTGCGTGCATATATTACTGTCCAGTGGTGCATTGCAATGCCTGAAAACACACTGCGTGCGTATATGATGCTCACTGACACCTTGTAATACGACGAAACACATATATAACAAAAAAATATATATATGAAGCCCAGTGGTACAGAATAATGTTGGAACACACTGTGTGTATGTGTGATGCCCAGTGGCACTCAGGAATGCCTGGAAACACACTAGGTGCATATCTAGTGTTTACTTGCACAGTGTACTTGGTGGAAAACAGAGTATATGCGTATCTAACAAACACTGGCGAACTGTAATGGGTGGAAACTGTGTCCCGCATATGGCGCCCACATGAGGGCAACAAGTTTATAACTAGAGATGCTCAGAACTCACCTGCACATTTCTTCCAATTGCATTTTTTCCAGGAAGGGGTGATTTTCAAAATAAATACTTTACAGCACAAAATCACGGTTGTTATCCAAATTTCTCTTCTTTTACCTTTTTTTTTTTTTTTTTTTTTTTTTTACAAAACCAGAAAATTGAGGTCGCGCACTGCGTTATGCCGTTGTGTATTGGAATGCCTTTTTTTATGCGTTAATTGCAAAGACCAAAATTATAGTATCAATGTCGCTCAGACGACTTCACAATGGATGACTCGTCACTTGTTAATCACCACGAACAATATGCGCCGCCATCGACGTAACAACGGGTCAATCCGGGCGCCCACCCTCTCGTGCCGTATTGCCCAAATTGAAAAGTAATAATAATAATAATAAACAAACCACCGTGTGTTCTGTATTCAAACGTTCGGTGTATTTTTAATTATATATGTTTTTTTATTTGGAAACAGAGTGAATAAAATCACTGTCGATAACAGCAGAGTTTTTAATTAATATTTTTAAGGTTTTTATAGGAATACAGGCTTGTTGAAACTCGATGCCGCCTCCAAATTGAGGTTTGGAGGACCAGGCCTGCAAAAATAAAATAACGTGCCATGTGGTCAGCGAAATTGCCATGCATTCTAAATCCACAACGAACATCCCCCCTCAAACCCACCCCCATCCCCCAACCCCGAAAATGCAAATTCTCTAATCAGTGGAGGAATTAGCTCCCGATATCAGTGAACCAAGAAACACAAAATTGATAGCGAAGAATGCATCTAACAATTTAAGCGTCTTTATGTTGCGTTATTTGTTTATTTATTTCATCATCTTTGTATTTATTTATCGGTGCTTTTTACTGAGAAAAATTATAAAGAGAAACAAAGCAATAAAACAACGTATACAATAAACATAAACTATATTATATATATTATGTGAGTAT
>CATKHT010000135.1:0-16838 GCA_949752745.1 Protula sp. h YS-2021 | reverse complement strand
AATAGAATAATTCAGTAAAACGCCTTATTTATTGCCTACTTGTACATAATCTATGTAATAGATGCATATATATATATATATATATATATATATATATATATATATATATATATATATATATATATATTGTAAAAAAGTCTGGGAGACGTCCTGGAAATTGGCTGTCTCAGCTTTGTGCGAACCCTGTAGGATGACAAGCCAATATTTTTCAAGATAAACTGATGTTATTGTCAACAATAACAAATCACCGCGCATGTTTTGTTGCACAATGCTACTGTCCTTCGTACCCGAGATGGACCCATTTTAATAAGTTTCTCCCAAACAAGAAGCCGTTTCAAGTCCACAGTCCTGCCTGGCCGAGCATTTGTCCTTTTTTTTTTTTTTTTGTTTTTTTTTTTGCCGGTCGTTGTTTCGGATGATCGAGTGTTTTGTCCATGGTGCTGTCCGGGCAACCTAGTGGATTTTTTAAATTTTATTTTTTTTTTAGTTATTTGTTTGTTTGTTTTGTTTATTTATTTATGTATTTATTGAGTTGGTAGCCGGTTGACTGGGTAGGCCTCTGCCTGGTTGACGTCGGATGGCGGATGGCGGTGTGGGGTGTGTTTAGGGTTATTTGTTTTTTTTATTTATTTATTTGTTTATTTATTTATTTATTTATGTGGTAGCCGGTTGACTGGGTAGGCCTCTGACTGGTTGACGTTGGATGGCGGTGTGGGGTGTTTAGGGTTATTTGTTTATTTATTTATGTATTTATTTATGTGGTAGCCGGTTGACTGGGTAGGCCTCTGCCTGGTTGACGTCGGATGGCGGATGGCGGTGTGGGGTGTTTTGCGGCACGAATAAGCATTGATCAGTATTGATCTGATTCTTGCACCTTTTTGCAGCTGCAATACTTCGTTTTATGTATTTATTATTTTCTAGAAGGAGGCATTTTTCAATTGCTTTGTGTTTAATTTCAAAAAGAAAATAGTCATATGAAAAAATGCACGTATTTTCTTTCTAAAAACAAATCGACAGAAATACATGTTGACTGACAATATCTTTGGGCAGCTTTGATGAATGTATTCTTCCGCTGCATTGTGACGTCACTGACGGGTGTTCTTCTCGGAAACCGGAAGTTCATTGTTCCCCCTCTCCCATACCCCCTCCTTCCCCCCTCCCCTCCGCATGTTTCTGCTGCGGAGTTAGTGAGCTTAAAAGGCACTGTGCTGTGTTATGTTACCCTTGGATACTGACAGTGTAAGTCAGTTTTATATGTCCACAGGCGAAAATGTTTGCCGCCTGCCCACCCCGCTCCCGCCCCCCTCCCCCCCCCCCCCTCCAACAAACACACATTCGGATTGTGTCAGAATATTTGATTCACATGATGTGAAATTTTTATTCTGTGGATAATTTCCATTTAACGCAGAATTTGCATCCTCGTTTATGTTCATCTTATGTTCATCTTCAAATTAACGAATGTGCGTTAGAAGAGGAGGTTGGGGGGGGGGGGGGGGGAAGCGAGCGTCTTTAACAAAAATAGCGCTACGTAGTATCTAAATGCGGGTTTGAGGTTTTCCCAGAGTATTGTCCATCGGCTGCAGTCAGTTTCACAGTGTTTGAAATCATTGGAAAGGGCATAAAAATGAGCACACAAAACTGCCCGTTGCTATGACAACGTCATGGGAACGACTGCCGTTTTGCAGTGAAGCATTAGCGTAATGAGTGTTGGCACTTCACAGAAGGAAAGTACCTACTCTGAGGTCCTGTAACTCCACAGCATTGTGCAGACCATAACATGAGAACCCTCCCTCCCTCCCCCTCCTCCTCCTCCCCCCTGCGCGCCTCAGGCCTTATCTCCGTACCACCCACGGAGCGGCATTGTCGTCATAGTGGTGTCGTTTTACCTTGGTGTCGTCTTTTTACGATATGAAATGATACGCCGGGTTGGTGCCCAGCCCTTTGTGTCTTTTTTTATGAATTTGTTTTTCTTCTCATCGTCAGCACATTCAGTGAGCACCTAATTGGGTTCGAGGGTGGGGAGGGGGGGGGAGGGTAGGGGGGAGGGGAATTTCCTGTAGGACTTTGTTCACTTTGATCATCAGAAAATCGTTTACAATATGATCACACGCTCTTGCTAAATGTCGTTATAACTCTGATTTACACGGCTGCACCAACTCTGAAAAATACTGAACCCGGAGTGTGTTTTCCCCCGGAAGTTACTTGGTAATATGTGCGACAACGAGAGGTGCTTAAAAAAAACACAGACGAGATGAAAGTCGCACGTGTTAATGAGTTGTTTCCTGTCGATAACTTTGATCAATTTCAAAATGATTTCACGGAGGAGGAAGTTATGGAGCCTTCACTACCACCACCGTCACTACTCCCCACTGGTGACACCGATCTGTGGATGACACCTAGAATAGGGCCCGGTTGTCAGGGAGAAGAGATTTGTGGACATTGCATATAAATAGGACCCCGTTAACTCCAGAAACAATGCATTCCACGGCATAGGAGCAAGGACTCGAATCACAGTGTTGGAGGACGTCCCCGCCGTCAACAATGGTTGTCACGTCGACAGTCTGTCTTCATCAATCGTATTTAAGATTAAAAAACAACAGGAAGAAAAGCACAAAAGCCGTCACACAGCCATTAAAATTGATCCTTGCGCCCTTAAAAGTTCCACTTCGCAGCATTGAGAGAGCGGAGTGAGCACTTCGGTGTGAGCTGGCCCATGTGTTGCCCCCTTGTAGACTCCCTTTTTTTCTCTCCTCGACGGGTAAAATCTAATTCAGTAGAGCATCTGAGACCGTGGCAGAAATGACAGCGATTTAAGCGAGAGCTAAATCAACTTTTTATTGGCTTTGCAGACCCGGTGTAAGGAAACGTTTTGACCCCCAAAATAAATCGACCCCCGGTCGATTTGTTTTAAAACAAACAGACCCCCCGGTCGATTTGTTTTAAAACAAACAGACCCCCTCTGAAATGTTTTAACCCTCTTATTTTTTGTTGATTTCTTTATTTCTTTCCACATGTGGCCACCTTATTAGTTTCTTTAATTGAAATAAAAACTATATCCATGAATAACAATTTATTTAGCAACTAACATCTACATTTTCAAACACGAAAACACTTCCAACACCACTAATATACAGTCACCAAAAAATCTGTCCAAGCTCAATAATGGCATTTCAAAGGCTCAAAATAATAATTTTCTACATCAAGAGGTAGAAAATGTTTAAAATAGTATTTAAAAACCATATGCACCTTTTTTACTTCTATTTTATATTTAAACATGATTATTTGGAGGGGGTCATTTTATTATAGGGGAGGTCTGTTTGTTATGGCGTTCTTTCCCAAAACAAATCGACCGGGGGGTCTGTTTGTTTTAAAACAAATCGACCGGGGGTCGATTTGTTTGGGGGTCAAAACGTTTCATTATCCGCCGGGGACCGGACGGATATAATTTTCATTCTGTCCGTCTGTCTGTCCGTCTGTGCAGTTTCAGTCTCACGCGCCTACAGCCCGCATTAGTGGGTGGATTGATTTCAGATTTTACCCAGGGGTGCTCCTAAGCATCCCGCAGTGCAGTGACCAGGATTCGACGGGATCGGAGCAAAATTGCCAAAATGGCAAAACTTTAAAAAATTGCAGAAACTGAATAAGGACTTTGCATAACACACATCAGTCTCACGCGCCTACAGCCCGCATTAGTGGGTGGATTGATTTAAGATTTTACCCATGGCTGCTCCTAAGCATCCCGCAGTGCAGTGACCAGGATTCGGCCGGATCCGAGCAAAATTCCAAAATGGCAAAACTTTAAAAAATTGCAGAAACTGAGTAAGGACTTTGCATAACACACATCAGTCTCACGCGCCTACAGCCCGCATTAGTGGGTGGATTGATTTAAGATTTTACCCAGGGCTGCTCCTAAGAATCCTGCAGTGCAGTGACCAGGATTCGACCGGATCCGACTAAAATTGTCAAAATGACAAAATTTTAAAAAATGGAAGAAATGAATTAGGAATGAGCATAACACATATCGGTCTCACGCGCCTACAGGCCGCATTAGTGGGTGGATTGGTTTAAGATTTTACCCATGGCTGCTCCTAAGCATCCCGCAGTGCAGTGACCAGGATTCGACCGGATCCGAGCAAAATTGCCAAAATGGCAAAACTTTAAAAAATTGCAGAAACTGAATAAGGACTTTGCATAACACACATCAGTCTCACGCGCCTACAGCCCGCATTAGTGGCTGGATTGATTTAAGATTTTACCCAGGGCTGCTCCTAAGCATCCCGCAGTGCAGTGACCAGGATTCGACCGGATCCGACTAAAATTGTCAAAATGACAAAACTTTAAAAAATGGCAGAAATGAATTAGGAATGAGCATAACACATATCGGTCTCACGCGCCTACAGGCCGCATTAGTGGGTGGATTGATTTAAGATTTTACCCATGGCTGCTCCTAAGCATCCCGCAGTGCAGTGACCAGGATTCGACCGGATCCGAGCAAAATTGCCAAAATGGCTAAACTTTAAAAAATTGCAGAAACTGAATAAGGACTTTGCATAACACACATCAGTCTCACGCGCCTACAGCCCGCATTAGTGGCTGGATTGATTTAAGATTTTACCCATGGCTGCTCCTAAGCATCCCGCAGTGCAGTGACCAGGATTCGGCCGGATCCGAGCAAAATTGCCAAAATGGCAAAACTTTAAAAAATTGCAGAAACTGAATAAGGACTTTGCATAACACACATCAGTCTCACGCGCCTACAGCCCGCATTAGTGGGTGGATTGATTTAAGATTTTACCCAGGGCTGCTCCTAAGCATCCCGCAGTGCAGTGACCAGGATTCGACCGGATCCGACTAAAATTGTCAAAATGACAAAACTTTAAAAAATGTAAGAAATGAATTAGGAATGAGCTTAACACATATCGGTCTCACGCGCCTACAGGCCGCATTAGTGGGTGGATTGATTTAAGATTTTACCCATGGCTGCTCCTAAGCATCCCGCAGTGCAGTGACCAGGATTCGACCGGATCCGAGCAAAATTGCCAAAATGGCAAAACTTTAAAAAATTGCAGAAACTGAATAAGGACTTTGCATAACACACATCAGTCTCACGCGCCTACAGCCCGCATTAGTGGCTGGATTGATTTAAGATTTTACCCATGGCTGCTCCTAAGCATCCCGCAGTGCAGTGACCAGGATTCGGCCGGATCCGAGCAAAATTGCCAAAATGGCAAAACTTTAAAAAATTGCAGAAACTGAATAAGGACTTTGCATAACACACATCAGTCTCACGCGCCTACAGCCCGCATTAGTGGGTGGATTGATTTAAGATTTTACCCAGGGCTGCTCCTAAGCATCCCGCAGTGCAGTGACCAGGATTCGACCGGATCCGACTAAAATTGTCAAAATGACAAAACTTTAAAAAATGTAAGAAATGAATTAGGAATGAGCTTAACACATATCGGTCTCACGCGCCTACAGGCCGCATTAGTGGGTGGATTGATTTAAGATTTTACCCATGGCTGCTCCTAAGCATCCCGCAGTGCAGTGACCAGGATTCGACCGGATCCGAGCAAAATTGCCAAAATGGCAAAACTTTAAAAAATTGCAGAAACTGAATAAGGACTTTGCATAACACACATCAGTCTCACGCGCCTACAGCCCGCATTAGTGGGTGGATTGGTTTAAGATTTTACCCATGGCTGCTCCTAAGCATCCCGCACTGCAGTGACCAGGATTCGACCGGATCCGAGCAAAATTGCCAAAATGGCAAAACTTTAAAAAATTGCAGAAACTGAATAAGGACTTTGCATAACACACATCAGTCTCACGCGCCTACAGCCCGCATCAGTGGGTGGATTGATTTAAGATTTTACCCAGGGCTGCTCCTAAGCATCCCGCAGTGCAGTGACCAGGATTCGACCGGATCCGACTAAAATTGTAAAAATGACAAAACTTTAAAAAATGGAAGAAATGAATTAGGAATGAGCATAACACATATCGGTCTCACGCGCCTACAGGCCGCATTAGTGGGTGGATTGATTATCTTCACACCAAATCAACCATGTACCACTGGCTCTACAAACCTCTTCTTCACTGACCACAAGGCTGTATGGTGTTCTTTGGAACAGTTGTTCACAGGAACATCATAATCAGGTATACAATTTGCGCGAACCGGCGGATTCATGCTTCTCGAGCATCTAGCTACACCGGAATTCAGCGGGGCAGTTTGAATACGTGTTTCTTTTTTTCTTTTTTTTTTTTCAAGCATGGACGAGAAACTAGCTTTCTCTTTGACATAAAGCTTTAAAAAAAGTAGTTCATGTGAATTCACTTCTTGTCAACGATTCTATAAAACAGCTGACCTCTTGGGAGGTCTTTTTGTTGTGTCTGTGCGCAAGGCGGATGGATATAAAAGGTAGTTCCACTGTGGACATAAGAGTACTATTTTCGCGGTTAATCACTAATGAAGTCGACGGGACAAATTAGGCCTAATACACGCAACGCCGGAGAGGTTGGCTGGTGGATCACAACGGTATTTCAAGCCTTGAAGTTACAGTTCCTGACCCCTTGTGGTGCCCTGTGGTATAACGATGTATCGCACATTTGTATTATATTGTTCCTTCCACTTGTTTTACGATGTTCCTCACCGTTTTATTACAGTGGGATTTACCCTTGTATAACAATGGTGTTAACTCACCCAGTTGCACTGCAGTGTTATGTTCCTCTGCTTATGTCTCTTCTTGCATTATAATGTTCCTCCGTTTTTGCCACTATTCCTGATCTTGCGTTACAATGTTCCTCACCCTTGTATTATACTAACCCCCTTTGCATTACGAAGTTTGTTTCTCACCCATTCTGGTTACATGCTCCTCACTCATTCGTGTTACATGTTCCTCACTCATTCTTGTTACATGTTCCTCACTCATTCTTGTCACATGTTCCTCACTCATTCTTGTTACATGTTCCTCACTCACTCTGGTTTCACGTTCCTCACTTATTCTGGTTTCATATTTCTCACTCATTCCGGTTACACGTTAGCATCAGGGATTTAGCGTTAGCGGCAGGGATTGAACGCCAGTGTCAGGGATTTAGCGTTAGTGTCAGGGACCAGCGATTTAGCGTTAGTGTCAGGGACCAGCGATTTAGCGTTAGTGTCAGGGACCAGCGATTTAGCTTTAGTGTCAGGGGTCAGGGATGAGTGTCAGTGAAAAGGATGAGTTTCAGTGATAGGTATACCAATGATCTCGTTATAACGACATGACTGCAGCCGGGGAATTCTCTTATAACTATACTTTTTTAAACGGCTGGAAGCTTTATTACAATCATAAAGTTATGGCGTTATCAATTCGATGTCGTTAGAAACGGTGTCGTTATAAGCAATGTCGTCATAAGCTGTGTCGTTATAAGCAGTGTCGTCAAAGCGAGGTTCTGCTGTAGGCCCGCGTTACAAAAGCAGCTCTCGAGTGGTCGGCCCTCGCTACTACATGTTTGCACATAGTAACTATAATCATTTCAATGATCAGCTGAGTAATTGCAGCCCCGCGCTTTCTGTACTAAAGTAGCATGTTTTCTTTGATTTTGAGGATCCCTGTAAATAGGATCTATCCATACTGATCCCCTCCCCCTCTTCCCCACTAAACTGCTCACCTGACTGTGAACACCATCGTGTTACAGCTGGGGCAGTTTTTTTTTTTTTGGAGGGGGGGCTAGGGTGTACGTGTGTTGGGGTGTTTGGGGCTGGGGAGGGGCTAGGGTGTATAGGGGTGGTGGGGGGAGGGGCTAGGATGTATGTCTGTGTCGGTAGTGGTGGGGGAGGGGCTAGAATGTATGTGTGGGGGTGGTAGGGGGGAGTAGGGGCTAGGGTGTATGTGTGTGGGGGTGGTGGGGGTGGACTAGGATGTATGTGTGTGGGGGAGAGGCTAGGATGTATGTGTTGGGTGGTGGGGGAAGGGGCTAGGGTGTATGTGTGGGGGTGGTGGGGGGAGCGGCTACGGTGTATGTATGTGGGAGGGTGGGGGAGGGCTAGGGGGTATATGTGTGTGGGATGGTGGGGCTGGTGGGGTGGCTGTCTTCTCTAACACCCGCACGGCTCGATTTTCTTTGCTTGTTTGGTGGTTGTTTTATGTCCTGCTACTTGCTATGATGTTTTAACGTTTATGCATAATTTATTGGCCTTTTTAATCGTCATTTTCGCATTTTTTGATGTTACACGACAAAAAAATATTTTTGTTTTAAGTGAGGAAAAATCTTTTTTTCTCTCTCAAATTGTTAAAGCGATAAATGATATACAGAAATAGATTTGTTTATGTATAAATATATATGCTTTTCAGCATTTTTTTTTCTTTTTTTTGTAACAATTTGAGGAAAAAAAGATTTTGAGGAGCAAAAAAACAACAAATGTGACATGAAATAATTAATGTAAAGTAACCATGTCAGTATGTCAGAAGCACGACACTGTACATGTGGCCCGCCATGTTTATGTTTATGTTGGGCGCGTTGTGTCTGTGCAGGGCGAGCGGATGAGTCACGCCGTCGGCTGCGCGTTCGCTATCTGCCTGGAGAAGAAGCAGAAGCGCGAGAAGGACAGCGTGTCCGTGACCTTCAACGACAAGGGCACGAGCTTCACGCGCATGGGCTCCTTCCGCCAGGCGACGCTCACCGAGAGGATGGCCGACCCGCAGAGCACTATCATACCAGGTACGCTGGCCCACAAAGCTCTCTCATACCAGGTACCCCGACCCGCAGAGCACTATCATACCAGGTACGCTGGCCCGCAGAGCACTATCATACCAGGTACGCCTACCCGCAGAGCACTGTCACACCAGGTACGCTGGCCCGCAAAGCACTGTCATACCAGGTACGCTGGCGCGCAAAGCACTGTCACACCAGGTACGCCGACCCGCAGAGCACTGTCACACCAGGTACGCTGGCCCGCAAAGCACTGTCATACCAGGTACGCTGGCCCGCAAAGCTCTCTCATACCAGGTATACTGGCCCGCAGAGCACTATCACACCAGGTACGCCGACCCGCAGAGCACTATCGTACCAGGTACCCCGACCCGTTGAGCACTATCATACCAGGTACGCTGGCCCGCAGAGCACTATCATACCAGGTACTCTGGCCCGCAAAGCACTGCCATACCAGGTACGCTGGCCCGCAGAGCACTATCATACCAGGTACACTGGCCCGCAAAGCACTGCCATACCAGGTACGTCGACCCATAGAGCACTCTCATACCAAGTGCGCTTACTTACCCCCAGAACCCTGTCATACCAGTAGGATGACCACAGAGCACTGTCATACCAAGTACACCCACCAGAGCAATATCATACTAGGTACGCTGACTGACAGAGCACTACTGTGTAAGGTAGGCTGAATCTCGGAGCACTATCATACAAGATACGCTGAACCACAGAACAGTATCATATCAGGTAAGCCGAGCTGTAAAGCACCATCATACTTAGTACAGTGACCCGCAGAGCACTGTTATTCCAAGTGCAGTATGTCGTACGAAATGCGGTAAGTCATTGATCCACACAGTAATATCATACTGAGTACGGTAGCCCATAGAGCACCTTCAGGTACAGTACCAGGTACAGTAATTTTCTTGATCAGGAAACACAGTACGCGTCGCGCCTAGAGTCGTTCAAGCCTAAGCCATCACCGTTCTTCCCTAAATCCGACCCGTATTCATAATGTACTTACTCCGCGCAACATGAGCAACATTTCAAGAGGCTTCCGTACTGACTTGGAGTGTGAAAGGAGCTTGAGGTTATCCAGTTGGGGGGGGGGGGGGAGGGGGGGATGGACGGGGGGTGCTGATTGCAGTTACGGTGGGGTGATTATTGCTTCCGTAATGACTGGGAATGTGACAGAAGTTGCTGAAGGGTTGACCGGGGGGGGGGGGGGGGGTTGGGGGAAGGTCTGGGGGTGTGGCTGTTGTTGTGGCGGGCAGTCATTCCAGTACATGTGTTGCGCATGTTAGTCAGTCCGCCATTCCCGCGCTTATCGGGAAGCTTGGTGACAGGGAGTTGCGTCTATCTAAATAGGACTGCCGTGTCTGAAAAAGGGCAGTGTGTACATAACAGCATACAGGTTGCTGGCGCACAGGCGTGTCCAAGGACGCAGACGAGTTGAGGGCGTACAGACATGTCCAAGGACGCAGACGAGCTGAGGGCGTACAGATATGTCCAAGAACGCAGACGAGCTGAGGGCGTACAGACATGTCCAAGGACGCAGACGAGCTGAGGGCGTACAGACATGTCCAATGACGCGGGCGAGTTGAGGGCGTACAGACATGTCCAAGGACGCAGACGAGTTGAGGGCGTACAGACATGTCCAAGGACGCAGACGAGTTGAGGGCGTACAGACATGTCCAAGGACGCAGACGAGTTGAGGGCGTACAGACATGTCCAAGGACGCAGACGAGCTGAGGGCGTACAGACATGTCCACGGACGCAGACGAGTTGAGGGCGTACAGACATGTCCAAGGACACAGACGAGTTGAGGGCGTACAGACATGTCCAAGGACACAGACGAGTAGAGGGCGTACAGACATGTCCAAAGACGCAGACGAGTTGAGGGCGTACAGACATGTCCAAGTACACAGAGTTCATGGCGTACAGACATGTCCAAGGACGCAGAGTTTGCGAAGTTCCGCCTAAATGTGAGAGAGGAACGCAGATAATATGGTCACAGGATACAGTTTGAAAATCATTTTTGAAAATGTTTACTTTCATAATCATGCAAAATATTGGTTGCAGGATTGCGAAATTTTTAAATCTGACGCGAACGCTGTTAATAATGTTATAATGTGTGACAAGACATGCGAAATCTCGTCCTTCGCTTTTTTTTTCTGCTGCTTTAGTCAACACTTAGCAGATGTTGACTCATTTCGAGTCTATATCAAGTGTTATTAACGATTAAACAAGTGTTACCTTAGGGCAGCCATTCAACTTTTTTTTTTACTGGTCAATAATCTTCACGTTGAATTCTCTTCGTTTCCAGCACAAATAACTAATGTCTGTTGATATTTACGACGCAGTCAACATTGACAAATCATTAAGTAGTGTAAATTGTGTTGTTGTTGTTTTTGCAGAGCCTGTGACGAGTGCTAACGACACAGGGGGAGGAGGAGGGGCGGGGGGCGGCGCGTCGAACCTGGCCCACCCCGCCCTGCAGCCCGCCTCGGCGGTGGAGCGGCCTCGCGCCTCGGCCGACATGCTCAACCGCCAGGCCTCGTTCCGGGGCTTCACGAAGCTCAGCGACAACTCGCCCTTCAAGAGGCAGCTGTCGCTTCGCCTCAACGAGCTGCCGTCGAATGTGGCGCGACAGCAGCAGCTGCAGCAGCTGGGGCACAGCTTTGACACAGCTGCTGGCGTGAGCACGGGTAAGGGCAAGGCCTGACCTCAAGGCCATTCAGTATACATGTCAAAGTAATTGATTGAAGTACACATGATCAAGTAAAGGCATACAGTACACATATCCAAATACTTGATTCCAGTACACTTGTACATGTACATGAATCCAGTACACGTGTGCAGGTACCTGAATGCAGAACAGATGTTCAAGTACCTGAATGCAGTACACATGTTCAAGTACCTGAATCCAGTACACATGTTCAAGTACCTGAACCAGTACACATGTTCCGTTTTTTTTCAGTGGGTAGGGTGGAAGCCATACCGGAAGTGTCCCCCAGCAAGGAGCAGGCAGACATCTCCGAGCTGTGCACCCAGATACAAGGCTTGTCCGCGGCGCTCAACGGCCCCGAGGAGAGCGCGCCAGCAGCGCCCCACGCGCTGGGCCACGGCTCGCCCGCGTCACGCGCGCCCTCCTACAGCACGCCGCAGCACGCGGGCGCCGAGGCCACGGCGCAAGTGCACGCGCAGCACGTCAACAGTCAACATGGTGCGTGCGTCACCACTACTCCCTACACCCCTACCCCCCTCACCCCCTATCCCCTCCACCTCCCCCCCCCCCCCCCCCCTTTCGTCGACATTGCAGGCTTCTGACCTCGGCCATAATAAAAGTAATGCGTTATCTTTAAATTAATTTTCATTTATTTAAAATTAATTAAAAAAAGAATAAGGATTTTAATGAGGAAACGAAAAGTGTAGACTTTTTAATTAATTGATCTGATTGAAAATATCCTGGAAGTATAGAAATAACAGCGAAAATACTGTGATCAAAAATTTACTGTCTTAGTGTTCAAAAGTACCATGTATATTTCAGTTAAAAGAATTATTTTTCAGCAGTTCCTGCAATGAACCAACAACAACAGGTAGAGACTGGAAGCATTCCACAAGCGGGAGGAGGCCCGCAGCCCATCCGACAGACGAACCCGTGGGAGACTCCACCCGCCTTCCGGCACGCCTCGCCGGCAGAGAGCTGGCTGCAGTCCACGGCCACCGTGCTGTCGGGTGCGCCGACGGGCGCGTACGGCGCGGGCGGCGGCGGCGCAACAAATGGCCCCCGCGTGAGCAGCAGCACCGCGAGTAGCCACCCCGCCACCGTGAACACTGGGGCCGGCGGCGTGGCGGGGGTGGCGCAGAAGACGGCGCCGGAGCCCGCTGGCGTGGCGGGCTATGGGCATGCCAGGGGCGATGTGGTGGCGGTAGCGCCAGCGCAGCGCGCCCCCGCGCTAGCACAACGGAGTCACACAGTGGACAGCTCACAGGTGTCGTGGTACCACCAGCAGAAAGCACCCACGCTCAAAGAGCTACAGCAAACCAACACAATGAACTTCCTGTCCCAGCAGAATGGTACGGTGAGCAGTCCGCCGCCACCTGCTGCTGCTGCTGCCGCCACCACCACCACCCACGCCACCCCAGCCAGTCCCTGGAGTGCCCAGCCCCTCGGCCCTACCTCGGCGGACCCATTCGATGCTGCGTGGGCCACGAAATCCCCCAATGTCAAACCGCCCAGTTATAATCCATTCCAGTCAGGAGATCCCGTGACTCAAACGTTCAAAATGCAGTTATAGTTGTGATTGCAATTATAGTTGTAATTGCAATTATAGTTGTAACTTTTATTTTAGAATATAGATTTTATGTGTGAATTCTTATGGAGAGCAAGGTTATACATATTTACATAAAAAGTCTTGTTTTAGTCACGTGATTTTGTAACAATCTTTCTCAGATCTTAGTTCCTTCTTTTTCTTCCTTTCTTCTTCCTTTTTTCGTTTACAACTTGAAAAATGTAAATTGCTTTTTAAAAAAACGTTACAAGGAAAGAGCTATTTTAGGGAAATTGAGTTTCTGTGATATCAGACAGTTGGAATTTTATTCACAAGGGAAACGTCTTTAAAAGCGTTCTGTTGACATATCTTTTATCGAATTCACACAGAGGACAAGAGGCTAATGGCGGAGAGATGGTGTCGGAATTGAATTGCCATACAGCCTGAAGGCTGAACTGTACTTGTAAATTAAAAAAAAGCCTTATTTTATTGAATTAACCATTAGTCGTTGACCTTTTTTTTATTTAAAAGAGGGTTATGAAGTTGGCATAGTCCTTTTAGTCAGTGTTACAGTGTTATTTACAAACAAAGCTGAGTGGATTTAGGAACAGCTTTGTCAATAGAAGGAAACGACAAACAAAATAAGTGAATAAAAAATGAGTTAGGAATTCTTTTCGACACGATCACAGCAAGTGCGATGACGTCAGCGTAGAGCCTATTTTTAGTTGTGGCGTTTTCGATATGGTACTTTCGCGCCAGAATCGTGCATATTTTTTACAAATTTAGGACGCAAGTCAGAATAGAGCGAGAGAGAGAGAGAGAGAGAGAGAGAGAGAGAGAGAGAAAGAACGAAAACGTGTAGAAGTGTGTTTGTTCGGACACCAGTCTATCGACTTGTCTATGCCGGAACACAGTCTTAGTGCAACATTAGCACGGGCTGACAAAGCCCGGATATAACACAGAAAATTGTTTTTGCAAAGAAACAAAAAACGAGGCAAGTTCCTCTGGGTGGGGGGGGGGGGAGTGGTTGGGGAGGGAAGGGGAGAAACGGTGGAAATTGTAACATGCCGTAGGATTTGGGTATGAAGTCGGGCCAGTCCACATCATAACTAAATGGAATTAAACAGAGAAATGGCTTTTGGCTCTCGCCCTCTTAATTTATTAAATGTTCTGGGAGTTTTTTTTTTTTTTCCAGTGGGAAGAGGAGAGGGCAAAAAGTAATGGGGAGAAAATGAGGAATGTTTTAAGGATATTGATTCCAGTTTTCGAACTTGTGCCGAGGAAGCAGCTGTAACCGGAAACAGCTGTCTTACCGCAGTGAGGTACCGCAATGAGGTACCGCGTCAGGACTGGAATTAACCGGCAGCTTGAGTCTGCCTGATTTTTCAGCCGGACGGTCATGCTTTGCAAAATCAAAAAACAAACACAGATATTGATTTTAGGCAGTCTTACCAACTGCCAGAAAAAAGGCTTTTTTGTGGGGGGGGGGGGGGGGGCAAGACAGGGAGCAGCCAACTATACAAATAGTTCATTACCTTCCGCGTTTGGCATAAACCGGAAGTCGGTAGATTGTGTCCAAACAGTCACTGGGAGCTGTTTTAAAACATTGGTACAGGCATGGATAATTGTGAGAAGGATTCTTGGCGATTAATTTTAAAGTTACTATTTTTTTTTTTTCAAAACACACTTGACATTGATTGGGTGTTTTAATGCATTGATGTGTCATGGCGGTTAGAGAGTAGTTAGTCACGTGTGGTGTCGCGAAAGCATTTCTCCAGTGTACAAAATGTTCTTTTGTAAGTAATCAGCAAGGCAGGGAAAGGGAGGGCAGTGGTTTATAGCAGATAATTTCTTCTGTGCGAATAGCTTAGTCAAACCTTTTCCCACTTTCCTCAGTAGTTGACAGATCAAGTACATTTTAAGATTTTGTCAAGGTGCAGGTGGTCGGGGTTTGGAGCGGTTGGGCCGGTTGGGGCGGGGGAGAGGAGGGATGGAAGAGGGCGGGGGGGGGGGGGGTGGGAGGAATATGTACTGGGTAAAACTGAGAGACTAGATATGTCGTTGTGTGTATTATGAACCGAATTGACCAGATGATGTGTTCGCGCTTGAAAAAGGTTTCTGTGCCCAGAAATTCCCCTTTTACAGTGTGGCCATAACCAATCTTATTTACAGTAGTTTTTTTCACTCAGTAACGCTTAACTTTGAATAACACAATAAATAAAGAAAATGCCAAGGTAAAAAATGTGTTGTGATGGATAGTTGCTTGCCCCGCCCCCCCCCCCCCCCTCCCCCCCTACCGATGTGCACAGCTCATTTACGCTTTCGTTGGTCAGTTTTGAGACTGCTGTGGTGGAGTAGATGACAGTGATGGTCATTTCAAATGTTTTGTTTATGCACGGAAGACTAAAAAAAACTCTCTTGGAGTAAGTTTTGTGGGCATTGCTGTACAAATTGTGCAGGGTCAGGGGAAGTCAGTTGGCTGCTGAATTTTGGCTATGCGCAGTCACGACTGTGTGCCTGAACCGTGATAAATGTAGAATGTACAAGAGCATTGTTGTCACACTGAATGATCAGGATTCCAGATAGGGCATTTTGGCAGGGTTCCAAACATAAGCCGAGAAAATCGTGATACATTACAGAATTAAACCTTCGTTCAAGAGCAGTGTCTTTAGACTGGCAGGCACGTCTGACCTTGAAGGCCAAGGTCACATTTGTTGTGTGTGGGCTTTCAAACGCTTTATGGTATTTGAAAGAGAATACCGTTTTATATTTGTTTTGGCAAAGTAGCATATTTAATATTTAAATAGTGAAATTCATCGTCAATAGAGTTGACTCCGCTTAAATCTGTTAAGATCATAATAATAATAAACCACATTTTATGATCAGTATCAAGACAAAATAACTTGTAGTTACTCAAGAGTTCAGTCATGACTTCCAGTTATACCCAGTCATGGCTTCCGGTTATACCCAGTCATAACTTCCGGTTATACCCAGTCATAACTTCCGGTTATACCCAGTCATAACTTCCAGTCACTACTACCAAAAACTACAGCATTACCTGTGAAAATGTTCATTCGCGATTCGCTCAAGTAGCTACATAGAAGCACACGTGACCTCATGAATGATATAAGCGTTGTAAATATATGAATTGTTTCAAATGTACTTTTTTTACATTTTTTTTTGGGGGGGGGTGGGGGTGGGGGTCTGTAGTTTTGCTTCTGGGACAACATTTTGTCGTTTGGTCTACCATTGGTTCAACATTGAAGCTGTTGAGTTATGAGTGTTCGGGGAGGAGAGGAGAGGGGGTGGGGGTGATGGTTTATTCCGGTTACCGTTTGTGCGCAAATGACGTATTTTAGAATGTATGGACGAGAAAAGTTGAAAAAGAGTTATCCGATGACTTTTGTCGTGCTGCGTAACATGGACTTGCAGAAAACAGCAACTTAAACCCACTGCCTGCTGCCGCAGTTTCTTTACAGAAAGTTGTTAGTGACATTTCCTCTCGCATAGCTTAATCCCCAGTGCAGCTCTAATCGTCCCATTCTATTTACTTTGTCGGTATGTTTGACACAATGCAACCCGCTAAGGGTCAGTCGTGTAGTTGAACAAATCATGCAACTATCTATCTACCCGTAGCATTTATCGCATTGCGTGGAATTACTTCTGTTAAAAAAAGAAAAGAGAGAGAGAAACTGTTTCGCTTCTCCCAGTTTTCAGTTTCATTCGGACAATTTTTTATTTCTTATTTCTTTGTTTTATTATTGGCACTGATTGTGTTTCGTGTAATAGAATGTTTTGAAAACTGGCTACAATGACAGGTTTCTGACTACACGACTTTTATTTAAGGGAAAACTACACTTTGAAAGTTTCTGGCTGCATTCA
>CATKHT010000134.1:0-25458 GCA_949752745.1 Protula sp. h YS-2021 | reverse complement strand
CAGGTAACTATGGCAACCACTGTACCCTATAGCTACGAGTACCTTGGCAACACGGGCAGACTGGTCATCACCCCTCTCACAGACAGATGTTACAGGTAACTATGGCAACCACTGTACCCTATAGCTACGAGTACCTTGGCAACACGGGAAGACTGGTCATCACCCCTCTCACAGACAGATGTTACAGGTAACTATGGCAACCACTGTACCCTATAGCTACGAGTACCTTGGCAACACGGGAAGACTGGTCATCACCCCTCTCACAGACAGATGTTACAGGTAACTATTATGGCAACCACTGTTACCCTATAGCTACGAGTACCTTGGCAACACGGGCAGACTGGTCATCACCCCTCTCACAGACAGATGTTACAGGTAACTATGGGCAACCGCTGTACCCTATAGCTACGAGTACCTTGGTACACGGGCAGACTGGTCATCGCCCCTCTCACAGACAGATGTTACAGGTAACTATGGCAACCACTGTTACCCTATAGCTACGAGTACCTTGGCAACACGGCAGACTGGTCATCACCCCTCTCACAGACAGATGTTACAGGTAACTATGGCAACCACTGTACCCTATAGCTACGAGTACCTTGGCAACACGGGCAGACTGGTCATCACCCTCTCACAGACAGATGTTACAGGTAACTATGGCAACCACTGTTACCCTGTAGCCACGAGTACCTTGGCAACACGGGTAGACTGGTCATCACCCTCTCACAGACAGATGTTACAGGTAACTATAGGCAACCACTGTTACCCTATAGCTACGAGTACCTTGGCAACACGGACAGACTGGTCATCACCCCTCTCACGACAGATGTACAGGTAACTATGGCAACCACTGTACCCTATAGCTACGAGTACCTTGGCAACACGGGTAGACTGGTCATCACCCCTCTCACAGACAGATGTTACAGGTAACTATGGCAACCACTGTACCCTATAGCTACGAGTTCCTTGGTCAACACGAGGAGACTTGTCATCACCCTCTCACAGACAGATGTTACAGGTAACTATGGCAACCACTGTACCCTATAGCTACGAGTTCCTTGGCAACACGAGGAGACTGGTCATCACCCTCTCACAGACAGATGTTACAGGTAACTATGGCAACCACTGTACCCTATAGCTACGAGTACCTTGGCAACACGGGAAGACTGGTCATCACCCCTCTCACAGACAGATGTTACAGGTAACTATGGCAACCACTGTTACCCTATAGCTACGAGTACCTTGGCAACACGGGCAGACTGGTCATTGCTTCCTCTCACATCCTTCGTCTCGCTGTAACATGTAACAGGATCAAAATGTAACATGGGACATGATCAGGCAGTCACATGTCTCACAGTCAGGCTGTCACATGTCCCACAATCAAGCTGTCACATGTCCCACAATAAAGCTGTCAAATGTCTCACAAATCAGGCTATCACATTCCCAACAGTCAGAAAACGATCACGGAGGTGAATTGAACGAATGCTACGGTCCCAGCGAGGTGTTATAACAGGCTTCTGGGTCTATCCATGGTGCTCCCTGTATCCAGATACCGCCTTCTCAGTTTTGCACACGGTGCTTTTGCAACATTGAAAACATCTAACAAAGTCGCGAATCAAAATCCCTGCCTCTAATATGCCGATCGCTTGGTCGCGACAATTATGTGCAAGCCACGGCATATTAATGCCCACTTGTTGTAAGGCGATCGCCACGGCCACAGGTGCAGCTACGTTTCAATTAAAGGCGTGGGATTACAAAATGGCCAAAGGATAACGACTCATTGAAAAGCATGCTAGAGAACATAAACAAGGTCAGGTGTCAGGTTGTTTACAATCAGGTCAGAATCTGTGGTTCAAATGCTGGCTAAAAAAGCTGTATATTTGAAACAAAAAACCTGGTTTTCAGTCGTTTTACTTTCTTTTGTTCCCCAGTATATATATATATACTGTGTGTGTGTGTGTGAAATCGATTTAACATTCATGTTTTTTTATCTCTTAAGCTCACTTGATTTATTGATAGTCCATTTCAGAATTGCATACCAATGAATATTTTACTTGGTGTTTCTTATTTGTTTGTTTGTTTGTTTGTTTGTTTACAGGACGCTGATGGGGGCGTTACAGCTGTACCTAGGGGGCGCCCCGGAGGGTCCCGCAGGCACGGGCAAAACGGAGACGTCCAAGGACTTAGCTAAAGCTGTAGCCAAACAGGTAAGTGTAAATCCCAGTTCTTGCTAACGGGTATGGATTTCGTGAAGTCCCGACTAAATGAAAAAAAAACGGGTGCGCCAGGTGTCGTTTTTAGCATACCTGCTGTTAGATAGATTATGTGAGTATGCAGTTTATCATTTACTTGTTATTTACTTAATTTGGAGTGTCTGGATACGGCCGGAGCTGGGAATGTGGATACAGTGAGGGCTTGAGCATGTACGTTGACACGAATCACAGCTGGGACGTGTGTCTATATACGGTGTCAGCGCATGTATTCGTCAAAGCTGGAGTGAATACGGTTCAGCTGGGGCATATAACTATACGGCCACAGCTGGTGTATATATCTTGATACAGTTCAGCTGGGGCATGTGCCTGAATACGGTCACAGTTGCGACATATATCTGGATACGGCCACAGCTGGGGCATATATCTGTCACAGCTGTGTCGTGAATCCGTGTACGATCCCAGCTGGGCTTGTATCAGAATATAGTCAAAGCTGGGGAATGTGTCTAAATACGGTTACAGCTGGGGCATATATATCTGGATGCAGTTACAGCTGGGGCACGTATATGGATGCGGCTACATCTTTGCCAAATATCTAGATACGGTAACAGTTGGGCCATGTATCTAGATACGAGTACAGGTACGGTCACAGCTGGAGCGTATATGCACATATGATCGCAGCTGGGCTATGTGTCTGGATACGGTTACAGCTGGGCATGGATTTGGTCACCGCTGCAGCTGGGGCATGCATCTATATACAGTGACAGCTTGGCCATGCGTCCCTATGCAGTGACAGCTGGGGCATGCATCTCTATACAGTGACAGCTGGGGCATGTATCTGCTTGCTGTTGCAGTGCGTCGTCTTCAACTGCTCTGACGGTCTCGACTACAAGGCCATGGGCAAGTTCTTCAAGGGCCTAGCTCAGGCCGGGGCGTGGGCCTGCTTCGACGAGTTCAACAGGATCGAGCTGGAGGTGAGACGCGCCCGATTGTTGACACATGGGAACCCCCGCAGCCTCTCCCCCTTCCGGAAGCCCCCACAGCCTCTCCCCCTCCCGGGAACCCCCACACCCTCTCCCCCTTCCGGGAGCTCCCACAGCCTCTCCCCCTCCCGGGAACCCCCACACCCTTTCCCACTCCCGGGAACCCCCACAACCTCTTCCCCCTCCCGGGAACCCCCACAACCTCTTCCCCTTCCCGGGAACCCCCACAACCTCTTTCCCCTCCCGGGAACCCCCACACCCTTTCCCCCTCCCGGGAACCCCCACACCCTTTCCCCCTCCCGGGAACCCCCACAACCTCTTCCCCCTCCCGGGAACCCCCACAACCTCTTCCCCCTCCCGGGAACCCCCACAACCTCTTCCCCCTCCCGGGAACCCCCACAACCTCTTCCCCCTCCCGGGAACCCCCACACCCTTTCCCCCTCCCGGGAACCCCCACAACCTCTTCCCCTCCCCGGGAACCCCCACACCCTCTGCCCCTCCCGGGAACCCCCACAACCTCTTCCCCCTCCCGGGAACCCCCACAACCTCTTCCCCCTCCCGGGAACCCCCACACCCTTTCCTCCTCCCGGGAACCCCCACAACCTCTTCCCCTCCCCGGGAACCCCCACACCCTCTGCCCCTCCCGGGAACCCCCACAGCCTCTCCCCCTCCCGGGAACCCCCACAGCCTCTCCCCCTCCCGGGAACCCCACAGCCTCTCCCCCTCCCGGGAACCCCCACAGCCTCTCCCCCTCCCGGGAACCCCCACGGCCTCTCCCCCTGCCGGGAACCCCTACGCCCTCTCCCCCTCCCGGGAACCCCCACACCCTCTTCCCCGTCTTTCATCGTTTGACCAAAATACGTTCATCAATCTTTAAAATTAAAGAAAAAAGAAAAGAAATAAACAGAAAAGAAAAGAAAACGAGTATAATTTGTAGGATAACATTTCGCGATGTTTTGTGCTTGTTTAGATATGAGCAAATTTTAAAGACCGCCTTTTGAATTAAGCATATTATTTTGATCGGAGGGATGGGATAGATCTTTCTTGTGGATATCGACTTACACCGAAATGCGCCGTCCCGAGTCATGCGTTTCAAGTGTAATGCGTTCCACACGGTGTTGTAGGTATAATCAGTAACCACCAAACACTGTATACTGCGCGGTGTTGTAGGTAGTACGTATAATCAGTGACCACCCAACAATGGGTACTGGGCGGTGTTGTAGGTATAATAAGTGACCACCAAACAATGGGTACTGGGTGGTGTTGTAGGTATAATAAGTGACCACCAAACAATGGGTACTGGGTGGTGTTGTAGGTATAACCAGTAACCGCCAAACAATGGGTAATGGGCGGTGTTGTAGGTATAATCAGTAACCACCCAACAATGGGTACTGGGCGGTGTTGTAGCTATAATCAGTGACCACCCAACCATGTGTACTGTGCGGTGTTGTAGGTGTAATCAGTAACCACCAAACAATGTGTACAGAGCGGTGTTGTAGTTATAATAAGTGACCACCAAAAAATGGGTACTGCTTGGTGTTGTAGGTATTATCAGTGATCGCGCAGCAAGTGCAGACGATCCAGAGAGCTGTGGCCGAGAATCTGGAGAAATTCATCTTCGAGGGAACGGAGCTGTCCCTGGATCGCTCCTGCACTATTTTCATCACGATGAACCCTGGATATGCGGGAAGGTCGGAGCTACCGGATAATCTGAAGGTGTGCCCTGGTAGATACCTCATTATCGCTCAACAAGACTGGCCTTAACATTGGAGTAATCAGCTTTTTTAAATTAAAAAAAAAGAAGATTAAATTAGATATATCGACATGATATATATATTTTTTCATTACCTTGCAAATTATGGTTGTGGCTATGGCAGTAACAATGCTGACGTCACCTGATCTACATTAGGTGTTTCTGAATCTGGATATGGCTGCCATGTTGACAACGTGAGGTTTAGCTGCTTTGTTTTTGTTTTGTGCGTGCCACGTTGCCAGGTGGTGTACCACACGGTTGCCATGGTAACCGCACTGTTGCGTTGCTATGTGCTGTTCCGTACGGTCGCCGTGAACCACAGTAACTGCACTATTCATATATCCGTTGTGTTTTCGGTGCTGTTCAGCAAGGTTACCATCCTGTTGTGCACATTTCCTTGCTATGCTCTATGCGTAGGGTTGCCATGGTAACCACACTGTTTCATGTACACGTAGCGTTGTTAGGTGCTGTTCTGCATGGTTGCTATGGTAACCACACTGTCACATATCTGTTGTCGTTGCTAGGTGCTGTTCCGCACGGTTAGTATGGTAACCGCACTGTCACATATCTGTTTTCGTTGCTAGGTGCTGTTCCGCACGGTTAACATGGTAACCCCACTGTCACATATCTGTTTTCGTTGCTAGGTGCTGTTCCGCACGGTTATCATGGTAACCGCACTGTCACATATCTGTTTTGCGTTGCTAGGTGCTGTTCCGCACGGTTGCTATGATGGTGCCTGACTACGCCATGATCGCCGAGATCTCGCTCTATTCCATGGGCTTCGTGAGTGCCCGCAGCCTGGCGCAGAAGATTGTCGCCACCTACCGGCTGTGTTCGGAACTTGTAAGTGCTATTATTTCAACTGAACATGGTTAAAAGCAAAAACAAAAACAAAAATAAATAAATAAATAAAACAACAATAAAATTATGATACGTAAGGTTATTTTTAATTAACTTGTGCCTGCTTTGAATAAACTGGCAATTTTATTTTTTGAATATACATATAAACAAGACTGTAAAAAGAAAACGGGGACAGTTTAAGGCCGCCTGTGTTTTCTTACATAATATATTAGTGTATCTGATATGGAGTTGGGTACTCTGAAGTCACGTTGTGATTTGGGTGATTTTGATTGGCTGTCGGCAGTTGTCTTCCCAGCATCACTATGACTACGGCATGCGGGCGGTGAAATCCGTACTGACGGCCGCTGGTAACCTCAAGCTGCGCTACCCGGAGGAGGAAGAGGATGTGCTGGTACTCCGGTCAATCAATGACGTCAATCTGCCCAAGGTAGGCGTTGCCATGGTGATGGGGGGGGGGGGGGGGAGGGGGGAGGGGGAGGAGGATGCGCTGGTTCTCCGATCAATCAATGACGTCAGCCTGCCCAAGGTAGGGGTTGTCATGGTGATGGGGGAAGGGGGAGGAGGGAGGAGGATGTGCTGGTACTCCGATCAATCAATGACGTCAATCTGCCCAAGGTAGGGGTTGTCATGGTGACGGGGGGGGGGGGGAGGGGAGGGGGAGGGGGAGAAGGATGTGCTGGTACTCCGGTCAATCAATGACGTCAACCTGCCCAAGGTAGGGGTTGTCATGGTGACGGGGGGAGGGTGGGAGAAGGATGTGCTGCTTCTCCGCTCAATCAGTGACGTCAGTCTGCCCAAGGTAGGGGTTGTCATGGTGACGGGGGGAGGGGGGGGAGGAGGGAGGAGGATGTGCGTGTTCTCTGCTCAATCAATGACGTCAACCTGCCAAGGTAGGCGTTGTCATGGTGACGGGGGGAGGGGGAGGGGGGAGGAGGATGTGCTGGTTCTCCGCTCAATCAATGACGTCAGTCTGCCCAAGGTAGGGGTTGTCATGGTGACGGGGGGAGGGGGGGAGGAGGGAGGAGGATGTGCGTGTTCTCTGCTCAATCAATGACGTCAACCTGCCCAAGGTAGGCGTTGTCATGGTGACGGGGGGAGGGGGAGGAGGGAGGAGGATGTGCTGGTTCTCCGATCAATCAGTGACGTCAATCTGCCAAAGGTAGGGGTTGTCATGTGACGGGGGGAGGGGGGGAGGGGGAGGAGGATGTGCTGGTTCTCCGATCAATCAGTGACGTCAATCTGCAAAGGTAGGGGTTGTCATGGTGACGGGGGGAGGGGGGAGGGGGGGAGGAGGATGTGCTGGTTCTCCGATCAATCAGTGACGTCAACCTGCCCAAGGTAGGGGCTGTCATGGTGACGGGGGGAGGGGGGGAGGGGGGAGGAGGATGTGCTGGTTCTCCGCTCAATCAGTGACGTCAACCTGCCCAAGGTAGGGGTTGTCATGGTGACGGGGAGGGGGGGGGTGGGAACTGGATTACTGGTTACTTTAGCTTTCAGGTTATACTGATGAAAGGTTGCAAAGGGAAGATTTGCTAGGGAGAAGATAGAACGAAAAAGGAAATGAAAAAAGGTTATCATGGAAACGGTTTAAGGGCCGAAAATAGTTACTATGGGGACGGTGTTGCTCTTATCGGTAGGGTTACTATTTTGACGTGCAGTTGAGTCGCTTAGTGCTGTCATGGGAGTCACAGCGGAAATGGTGGTGGGCTTTGAGAGGGGCAGTTGAACTCGTAGTTGTCACCATGGTGATATTGCGCTAGGCTGGTAACACTAGGTTCGTAGCTGTCACCATGGCGATATTGCGCTAGGCTGGTAACACTACGCTCGTAGCTGTCACCATGGTGATATTGCGCTAGGCTGGTAGCACTAGGCTCGTAGTAGCTGTCACCATGGTGATATTGCGCTAGGCTGGTAACACTAGGCTCGTAGTAGCTGTCACCATGGTGATATTGCGCTAGGCTGGTAACACTAGGCTCGTAGTAGCTGTCACCCTGGTGATATTGCGCTAGGCTGGTAACACTAGGCTCGTAGTAGCTGTCACCATGGTGATATTGCGCTAGGCTGGTAACACTAGGCTCGTAGTATCTGTCACCCTGGTGATATTGCGCTAGGCTGGTAACACTAGGCTCGTAGTAGCTGTCACCCTGGTGATATTGCGCTAGGCTGGTAACACTAGGCTCGTAGTAGCTGTCACCATGGTGATATTGCCTTAGGCTGGTATCATTAGGCTGCAGCCTATTGGAGGCTGTTATTGAAAAAAGTCTGTGAGCAGTTGACGAAAGAGAATTTATAATAATAATAATAATAATAATGGAGTGTTTATATATATCGCATTCCCGGTTGAAGCAACTGTTGAAACCGCTTTACAATGAAGTTTCCAAAAATACATTACAGTCATTTTTATTTTAACCCAAGATTACTATCAATTCAACGTGCTCATACAGTGTTTCTCATAGTCCCTGTCTGATGCAGCTAAGTTGGCGCTTTACAATATTCCCAAGTAGAAAGGCAGAAAGCTATATAAGGATATTGAGATATCGATAGGGGTGTAACTAAATGTTGTGATTCCTAGCCATGAGCGGGATTCGAACCCACGACCTGCAGCACCACAACAATTGGCTGTGACAGCGGCTTTAGCCACTCGGCCACACCGCCGCGCCCCCTCCCCCCCCCCCCCCCCCCTCAACAAAACCACACAGATTATTGGCAATGCGGCCCTTGTATAAATAAATCGGATAATGTGGCACTTTGTTGCACTAGACATGAATACACAGTGAAAAGCAAACACAGTCAAAGGGACCAGTTTGGAGTAATGCTGGAGGAAAAAAGACAATGTTTCTGCACCAAAGTCATGTTGCTCCTAGTCGCGTAGTTAATAGTTCTTTGATTGCTTATATTAGTTATAATCTGAGTCACGTGACTGAGTCATATTCTGGATACTGTTTACAGTTCCTGTCGCCGGATATCCCGCTGTTTAACGGGATCATTAGTGATCTCTTCCCGGGGGTGGTCCTACCCAAGCCTGACTACAATGCCCTGGAGACGAGGCTGGTGGACAATCTGGCCAAGCGCAACCTGCAGAACACGCCCTGGTTCATCGAGAAGATTATACAGGTAGTACCACCCCCCCTCCCCCGCTACCTCCCCCCCCCCCCCGACCACTACGGACTACAGCGTCCTGGAGGCGAGGTTCGTGGACAGAGTGGCCAAACCCATCCTACAGAACACGCCCTGGTTTGATGAAAAGGCTACTCGCACCCTAACGAGATGTTTTGTTGTGTCGAAAAATTTTGTGACATTGACATAATAAAATACTTCTGCAGTGTTGTCACACCATCCTTTTTTTTTTAAAGGATTATCCCTTTTTTTTTTTTAAAAAAGCCCGATTTTATCCTTTTTATCCTTAAATACTTTTTTTATACTTTTTTTTAAATTTTCATCCTTTTTTTCATACTTTTTTCACTTTCATCCTTTTTTTTTTATTTTGATACTTTTTTTTTTTCATTTTCAAACTATTTTTTTCCTAATCAGTTATATTTTTTTCAGCTAGAATTTTTTTCTCACCGAAGTCATTACCCTTGATTAGGCCATAATATTAACCGTTTTCACACTCTATGTATATGTAATTTCCAACTTTTTTGCAGCGTCTACGGCTAAAATCAATACATCTGTAGAGAAAAAGGGTATTTTTTTCATGGAATTGAAACATATATTTTTTAAACGTATTCAATGTCTTATCACACTGTAAAATATCCATTATTCTAAATGATGTGAAGTAGTTCTTATTTCTTGAATGATTTTAAATAACTTTAATCTCTAATTTTGAGTTGCATGTCCCTAGGGACCATCGATAAAGTACGTACGCACATTTGTTTTAAATTTCAGACACCCGTATTTGTTTGCACCAAATTGTGGAATTTGACTTTCAAGTTCGCATCCAACTGCCACTACCCCCTCGCCCACCACTTGCCCTTTACATATGTAATTTATGGATGGTAATTTATGTAATTGTATGATTTGATTACTTTTAGGATGTATTTTTAAAGTTTTAAAATTTTCAGCGAAATATGAATTATCCTTTTTTTCATACTTTTTTCCCCAAATTGATCCTTTTTTATCCTTTTTTTTTCTTGATGACTCCGTGGCAACACTGTTCTGTTATTTTAATCAAAATCCGTGATATTTCATCAAGTGAACAAGATACTACGAAGGCGCTATGTTAAGTTCTGAGATCTTTGCATTGAAGGATATTTTAAACGCATCAATTTTCTGTGCTGTGATGAACACTGATTGCTTTTTTTTTTTTTTTTGGCACAGATTTACGACATGATTCTGGTGCGTCACGGCTTGATGATCGTAGGCGATCCCATTGCCGGCAAGTCGTCTGCTCTGCGCGTTCTGGCGGCGTCGCTAGGCGACCTGTGTGACGCCAAGGAGATGGAGGAGTACCACGTGCTCACACGCATCATCAACCCCAAGGCTGTGACCATGGGTCAGCTGTACGGTGAGTGGCCGGGGGGGGGGGGAGGGAGGGAGAGAGGGAGGGTGGGTGGGTGACGTAGCCACGTGTCACCAGCCCCAAGGCCGTGACCATGGGCCCCGCATCATCAACTGGAAGGCATCAGCATGGGTCAGCTGCACGTTGATTGGGGAGGGGGTGGGGGTAATGGGGGGTGGGTGACGTACTACGTGCTGATATGCATCATATACCCCGATGAAAACCGTCCCAATATTTTTTTCATATTTTTGTAACTCCAGTCTGATAATAATAATTTTAATTGGAATTGACACGAACTGAATTGTAAGACCGACCAACTCCTGAGCAATTAATTAATCACATTTACTCCAGAGATAAATATTAACTGATCGAAGTTCTGCTGCATTATATAAAGCCCGTCTGCACTGAACATTGTAACTGAATATATTGCCCCACCTTTTTGAAAGGTTCGGTGTAAAAAATTGCCAAGTTGCAACTGCAAATTCAAATAAAAATTGTAATTGCTATTCACAGTGATGTGATTGTGTTGATGGGGATTTGAAACTGTGATCATCTAAATTTTGTCTGTAGGTTTTTTGACCTGTGTGAAAATTTTTACTCATTTTTTTAATATTTTGATTGTCTTTTTTTTTCAAAAAGTTATCCTTAAAAATACTTTTTATACTTTTTTGCGTGCTCTGGGCCAACATTGCTCTTGTGATGTCTCGTCAAGTTGATATTCTAGTCTAGTTGATATTCACGTCTAGTTGATATTCTAGTCTAGTTGATATTCACGTCTAGTTGATATTCTAGTCAGGTTGATATTCTAGTCCGGTTGATATTCTCATCTAGTTGATATTCTAGTCTAGTTGATATTCACGTCTAGTTGATATTCTCGTCTAGTTGATATTCTAGTCTAGTTGGTAAAGTGTAGCTTTGCTACTCGTAAGAGCAGAACACAAGATTTGGACTAAATGGACTACAGATGGCGTCGGAGTTCGGACTAAGTGCAGTCGAGGACAGTAGTTTCCGGCGGCTGTGACTAACTAAAAAATATCAGACTTACCCAGGTGTTGACACTAGTACAGTATACTCCATTCAGGGATGTGATGCAGAAGGATTGGCTGTCACTGGTGACGCGTATGTTTTTTTTTCCTGCAGGTTCATTCGATCCGGTGTCACACGAGTGGTCCGATGGCGTCCTGGCGACGTCCTTCCGTGAGTACGCCTCCAGCACGACTGAGGAGCGCAAGTGGGTCATCTTTGACGGGCCTGTGGACGCTGTCTGGATCGAGAACATGAACACGGTGCTGGACGACAATAAGAAGGTACACGGCAGCCCACGTCATCGCTCCCAACGCTGTCACTGCTGTCTACCCGGGGTCACTGATTCTGTCTGCTGACGTCACCTCTTCTGTCGCCCGGTGTCATCATTCTTGTCTTCCCGAGTCACCGCTCCTGTTTCCTCGCGTCATCGCTCGTCTGCTTACGTCACCATTCCTGTCTCCCACGTCACCACTCATGTCTCCTTACGCCACCAGGCATGTCTCCCTACGTCATCACTCCGGTCTCCTCACGTCATCACTCCTGTTTCCCTACGTCATCACTCCTGTCTCCTCACGTCATCACTCCTGTTTCCCTACGTCATCACTCCTGTCTCCTCACGTCATCACTCCTGTTTCCCTACGTCATCACTCCTGTCTTCCTGCGTCATCACTCCTGTCTCCCTGCGTCATCACTCCTGTCTCCTCACGGCATCACTCCTTCTCCCGGCGTCATCACTCCTGTCTCCGTACGTCATCACTCCTGTCTCCCTGCGTCATCACTCCGGTCTCCTTACGTCATCACTCCTGTCTACCTGCGTCATCACTCCTGTTTCCTTACGTCATCAGTCTCCTTTTTCCGAGGCTGCTGTCTCCTGTCTTCTGCTTAATTGCTTCTGTGAGTTGGTTGACAACAGAAAGCTTGTGATTTCAGCTGTGTTTGATGAGCGGCGAGATCATTCAGATGAGTAACAAGATGAACATGTTGTTTGAGCCGCAGGACTTAGAACAAGCTTCCCCCGCCACAGTCAGCAGGTGCGTAAAAACGGGGTGGGTGGGCCGCATGAGTTAGTACAAGCCCCCCTCCCCCCCCCCGACACGGGCAGCAGGTGCGTAAAAACGGGGTGGGTGGGCCGCATGAGTTAGTACAAGCTCCCCTCCCCCCCCCCCCCCCCGCCACGGGCAGCAGGTGCGTAAGAACGGGGTGGGTGGGCTTCCCTCCCCCCCGCCCCCCTCCCGCCGCCTCGGTCAGCAGGTGCGTAAAAACGGGGTGGGTGGGTCGCAGGACTTAGAACAAGCTTCCCCCGCCACAGTCAGCAGGTGCGTAAGGACGGGGTGGGTGGGCCCCAAGCATTAGAAGAAATTCCCCCCACCACTGTCAGGAGGTATATAAAATGGTGGGGTGAGGGGGGGGGCGGTGGGTGGTGGGTCGCAGGACTTAGAACAAGCTTTCCCCTCCAGGATCAGCAGGTCACAATCCACCCGGGTAAAAACCGCCCAATATTTTTTTTTAAATTCAAGCAATCAGACACCTTCTAATTCTAATTATAGAATATACAATAGACAAAGACATCAATAAAGCCACAAACACTGGGGTTCTGTAAATCTACGCACAAAATTAAGATGATAAAAAAAGTCGAATCACAATCAAATTAACCACGTGACAATAAATATCAATTCTACAAAGGACTCTTACAGTTCTAAAATTTACTACTTTAACGAATGTTCAAGAGACTGTTTAAATAATTTATTTATTTATTTAGTGAATAAATTTCTGTTTGTCCAAAATAAAAATAACATGGATTGATCAGTTGTTTGTACAGTGTTTATAGCGATTTGTTGTGGCGTTTCTGTCTCGACTATCTCCCTCTGGGTTAGATGTAATTAACGAGTTGGCTCACAACTTAATTCGTGATAATTACAATTAAAATTACTGTGATTTACATAAATATATAAAAAAATCTTTGGGCAGTTTTTGCCTGGATGGATTTTGGTCTAGGGCAACTTTTTGTCAGGCGGATTTTGTCCCGGCGGTTTTTTTTTACACGTGGATTTTACCCGTGACCCAAATTATGACTTCGCAACAGAATTTTCCTTTAAGTATTTAGAAGGCGTTTAGAATATGGAAATATGAATGTCCATGTACCATAATATGAATGTCCATGTACCATAATATGAATGTCCATGTACCATAATATGAATGTCCATGTACCATAATATGAATGTCCATGTACCATAATATGAATGTCCATGTACCATAATATGAATGCCTATGTACCATAATATGAATGTATATTTACCGTAAACCGCCGAATTTGCGAACCACAACCCTTCCTGCGGTTAATCTAGCGGTGCGGTCAGTACATTGAAATAAACACAATGTGCTGCAAAACCGGGTTTATTTTGTCCTTAATTTCTATTACATTTACAACGGCCAGCATATGTACTCGTATTACAAAAGTCAATTCAATTGAATTTAAAGTAAATGTTCTTGAAGTAGCTAAAGGTATAGGCCAGCAGGAAAGCAGTTTATTGTTGATAAATCAATAACTAGTCAATATTATGTTTTGGGTAAGATTGTTTTTAATAATGGGTACGATTAATCCAGCAATGCAGTTAATGCATTGAAATTTAAAACAAAACTGTACATTTTACAGGGGTGTGGTTAATCTAGTGAGCGGTTTATCCACCGGAATTTAAGATACAGTAAAACCTCCATATAAGGACCACCTTCGGGACCGCGAAAAGTGTTCCTTCTATCGAGGGTGTTCCCTATTTAGAGGTTTTAATTCGTATGAATAATACCAACTGGGGCCAAAATTTCTGTTCCTTAAACGGAGGATGTTCCTTAATGAGAGGTGTTCCCTAACAGAGGTTTTACTGTGCATAGAAGTTCACATATGAGTGTGTTCTGTGGAATCTTTGTTTGCTAGATGTGGCATGATTTACATGGAGCCGCTTCAGCTGGGCTGGGAGCCACTGGTGCACTCGTGGCTGGCCAAGGAACTGCCCGATTTCATCGTGCCAGAGCAGAAGGAAACAATCAGGGTGGGTATACTGAATACTGCTGAGACTCAAGTACCCATATCAAGTATCAGTCGGAAAAAAGTATCAGTACTACCCGAAAATCTGACCCAATCTCAGAGATCGGGCACTACACTGGCTTCGTGAAAAACACAGAATCGACTACAGAATAGCCGCGCTTGTCCATTAGTGTATCCATGGTGACAACGCCCCGAAATACCTTAATGAATTGTTCATACCAAAATCTTCCATTACAGCACTTCGAGCAAGTTGAGAATGCTTGTTTGAAGTGCGTAAGACACAGATTAAATATGGCGACAGAGCGTTTCCGGTTTGCAGCTCTGAAATCTGGAACTCGCTTCCACGTGAACTCAGACGAATTGACTCGATACTGGTTTTCAAGAAACAATTAAAAACGCATCTATTCGGGATTTGTTTTAGTTAAATTTTAGAAGAAACTTTTGCTTTCAATCGTGTCATGAGGTTAAAACGTACTATCAGTATTATACCAGTATGAGTTAGTATTCCTAATTTTATATACATATTATTTGAGCTGTAAGCCGCTTTGAACATGTGAGGTGAAAAAGCGGTATATAAATGTGATAATGATGATGGCTGTTGAAGCCATGAACATTGTAAGTACTTTTTATCCCAGCTTACTTTACACGTAAACTGGGGTATGCCTATTGGTTCGCAGACGGCGTCCTTTAGTTAGTTGTTTATTTAGTAAACTTTTGTTTCAAAATGCATCTCCTCCTACAATTTTTATCCGATGTCATTTATTTTTGGCATGAGGCATCTCTAAGGGGTCATGCATACGGCTTGTTTTAGTCGATTTTTGTTTTGTTTTGTTTTGTTTTTTTTTTTGCGAATTTTTGAAAAAAAAACTTCAAAATCATTTTCCTCTACAGTTTTTGTCCGATTTTATTTCTTTTGGTATGAGGCATCCCTATAAGGGGTCGTGCATACGGCTTGTGTTTTTTAACTCAATTTGTTAGTTTTTAATTTTTAAGGGAATTTTTAAAGAGAATACCTCAAAATACATCTTCTCTTACAGTTTTGATCCGATATCATTTATTTTCGGTGTGAGTCATGCTTAGGGGGTCGTGAATGTGGCTTATACTTTTTGAGTCGATCAGGGAATTTTGGGCGAATTTTTGAAGAAAAAATTCAAAATGCATTTCTTCCTACTGTTTTATCAGCTGTCATTTATTTTTGGTATGAGCCGTCTCTAGGAGGTATTGCATACGCTTTTGTCTTTTTTACAGCTTGTCCTTTTCTCGGCTAAAACAACACCGTTTTCTATTACTTTAGTGTTTCTTTCCAAAGTTTTGTGTTTATGTTTACTGAGTAGATGTTTATCGTTTTTAGACCAGCTAACGATATCGTCCGATACTGGTCCATAATGGGAATTGCGCATGGATGGAAGTTAAATAAACATGCACACTGGTCCGAAAAAAGAACCACGCATCGAAGCAAGTTGAATAGACATAGGCACTGGTCCGAAATGCGAACCGCGCATCAACGCAAGTTAAATAAACATGCGCAGTGATCCGAAGTGTGAACTGCACTTCGACACAAGTTAAACAGAGAAATTCCCTTGCCCATGCACGCTGGAATTTGTCTTGTCGCTTTTCATAAGCTGGGACTTTGTCCTTGGACAAACTTGTTTTTTAATATGGTAGACTATTCAAAATTGAACTGCGGAAACTTTTAAAGTTAACATAATATGACATTTGGCTTTGTTGCAGATGCTGTTTGAGTGGCTCCTGCCTCCAAGCCTCAACTACGCGACTAAGTACTGCAAGCATTTCGTGAAGTGTCACCCCATGCACATGACCATGATGACGCTGAAGCTGTATGGCTGTATGATGGAAGACATCAGGTGAGTGTCACCCATGCACATGGTTGTGGTGAGGCTCAGGCTGTATGATCGAGGACATCAGGTGAGTGTCTCCCATGCACATGACCATGATGACGCTGAAGCTGTATGGCTGTATTATGGAAGATATCAGGTGAGTGTCACCCATGCACACGGTCATGATGAGGCTCAGGCTGTATGATGGACGACATCAGGTGAGTGTCACCCATGCACATGTCCGTGATGATGCTCAAGCTGTATGGCTGTATGATGGAAGACATCAGGTGAGTGTCACCCATGCACATGACCATGATGACGCTGAAGCTGTATGGCTGTATGATGGAAGACATCAGGTGAGTGTCACGCATGCACATGGTCGTGATGAGGCTCAGGCTGTATGATGGAGGACATCAGGTGAGTGTCACCCATGCACATGTCCGTGATGATGCTCAAGCTGTTTGGCTGTATGATGGAAGACATCAGGTGAGTGTCACCCATGCACATCACCATGATGACGCTGAAGCTGTATGGCTGTATGATTTAAGACATCAGGTGAGTGTCACCCATGCACATGTCCGTGATGATGCTCAAGCTGTTTGGCTGTATGATGGAAGACATCAGGTGAGTGTCACCCATGCACATCACCATGATGACGCTGAAGCTGTATGGCTGTATGATTTAAGACATCAGGTGAGTGTCACCCATGCACATGTCCGTGATGATGCTCAAGCTGTTTGGCTGTATGATGGAAGACATCAGGTGAGTGTCACCCATGCACATCACCATGATGACGCTGAAGCTGTATGGCTGTATGATTTAAGACATCAGGTGAGTGTCACCCATGCACATGTCCGTGATGATGCTGAAGCTGTATGGCTGTATGATGGAAGACATTAGGTGAGTGTCATGGTCGTGATGAAGCTGTATGGCTGTATGATGGAAGACATCAGGTGAGTGTCACCCATGCACATGTCCGTGATGATGCTCAAGCTGTATGGCTGTATGATGGAAGACATCCGGTGAGTGTCACCCATGCACATGTCCGTGATGATGCTCAAGCTGTATGGCTGTATGATGGAAGATATCAGGTGAGTGTCACGCATGCACATGGTCGTGACGAGGCTCAGGCTGTATGATGGAGGACATCAGGTGAGTGTCACTCATGCACATCACCATGATGACGCTGAAGCTGTATGGCTGTATGATTTAAGACATCAGGTGAGTGTCACCCATGCACATGTCCGTGATGATGCTGAAGCTGTATGGCTGTATGATGGAGGACATCAGGTGAGTGTCACGCATGCACATGGTCGTGATGAGGCTCAGGCTGTATGGCAATTAGAAAATAGTGTTATAAATTGCAATTTAGACCCTACCTGTACAGTATAAAAAGGCTGTAAGAATGAATGCAGATCAAATGCGATACCGCTCAATATGGCTACGAAACGAAAGCATTCTCTCTACAGTCTGGATATGAAATACAAAGCGATTCAAGAAGTGCTAAAAGGGACAAAATCTAAAGCTCAAATAGCACAAGAACTTAATGTTCCACACAACACTCTCAGTACCTGGATAAATCAGAAAGATAAAATTATCAGTACTTTTGAGACTTCCAATATTGAACCTGCCAGAAAGCGCATGAGAAGAACGAAATTTGAGGATGTTGATAGGGCTTTGTTAAAGTGGTTCCTGGCAGCTCGATCTCAAAATTTACCAGTAAACGGGCCTATTCTCGCAGTCAAGGCTCGTGAATTGGCTTCGAAATTGGGTTATTCAGCGTTTTCGGCTAGTTGTGTGGTATAGCATATTAATAAAATATGATATGGATACAGTTTTTCTTTCTTACGAGTTTCAAACAGCCAGTACCTTTTAACCGACATATCGTTTAACCGACATTTTTTGCTCAGTCCCGGCGATGTCGGTTTAACGAGATTTCACTGTATATATATATATATATATATATATATATATATATATATATATATATATATATATATATATATATATATATAATTTATTATTATATCGGATAGCTTATTCTTCCATTCGATGCTTATTTAATGTTTTTGTTTAATCGGAGGTTAATTTGAGATGTTTTGATTTCCCAATTTTTGGTTAATTTAGGATGACAATGCGTGACATAAACACTTAGAATTAGGCTCAAATTAGACTTAAATTTGTCTCCGTATCGTGTGGCGAGCTTGTGCGATAGTTCGTAAAGTTTTTCTGTAACTTAAGCTTTGGCGGGTGGCTTGCAGGGCTCTGGGCGAGGAGGAGGAAGAGGAGGAAGATGACATCGAGATGGGGGAGGGGGAGGAGGAGCCGGAAGTGACGGAGGAAGCCCCCACCATCGACCCACTCACGGCTAAAAAGGACAAGGAGAAGCAAGATAAGAAAGTGCTGGAGGACAGGTTAGTGTGAACTGCAGGGGCGGCAGGGAGTGGGGGGGGGGGGGGAGGGAGGGGAGAAGGGGGAGGGGCTAGGGACAAGTGGATGATGGGTTGGTAGTAGTTTGTTCACTTGCTTTGTTTTAATTCAGAATTGACGCCCATTGAATTTCCAGCTTTCTTAAAAACTCATTTTGTTCTTGACCGGGGAAGGGGGATGGGGTGAATGGAGGGCGGGAGCTAGGATAGTTGCTTCGCTAAAATAACAAAGTTAAGTGTGTTTTTTCTGGCCGCCCTTTTCATGTTGTTCTTGTGAAATGATATGATAATGATGCCTATTGTTGTTGATATGTGACGACAAATTAAGTGGTGAGAAGAGTGACGTCCGGGGAAGATGTGATCAGGGGGCGGGGAGGAGGGGGGGGAGGGGGGACTGGAGCACGCAGTGACGTGTGTCAGCCTCGAACGTCACGCTTTTCTTTCTCGTTTTGTCTTAATGCTGTTCTGTATTCTTTATTATCGAACTTGGAAAATAACGTTATGTCTTAAGAAAAAGAAACAGTGTTTGAGCAGAAACTATTCTGCTCTCGACACAGGACCTGAGCTTCTAAAACCCAGAATATGAGCCTCTCCAAAACACAGGACATTGAGCCTCTCAATCGTGCTCTTATTGCAGGTCTTTGAGGCTCTCTATGTCTCCTATCGTGTTCAGTTAGTTACCTCCCCCCCTCCCCCCCCCCCCCAAACACACAGAAAGGTTAATCGCTCTGCATCTATTGTTCAGGAAGAAGTTACTCTGAAAAAGAGGGCCACTGGGCAGTCGGTCAACGGCGAAATTCTACCTTCTTATTACATGAAAACTGCTAATTTCATCGCTTCCTGAGGCAGATATTTAAAGAAAATATGTGAAAATCCATGGTGACTTCTGTCTCGACGTCGTTTTTTATATTTGTTTATTATTATTATTATTATTATTATTATTATTATTATTATTATTTATTATTTATTGATTTATTTATGATTTATTTATTTATTTTTTGACAGGTCAAACATGATTGTTGCCCACTTTCTGTTTTCACTGGTCTGGTCCGTGGGCGGGACCTTGGACGGACCGTCTCGCATCAAGTTCGACGAGTTTTTCAGGGGACTGTGTGAAATGGACCACAGCGGAAAATTCCCCAGGTGAGTTTTTTTAGCTGCAAAGATGAAATCCTAAATATCGGGTGTAAAAGATATAGGGCATAATTCTCCCCAGCGGTCACCCGGGATGTGTTTAAGGGAAAACATGGCCGAACTGCTGTGTAGGTTTTATAAAGAGCTGGAGAGTACAGTAGAAAGAAAGAAAGAAAGAAAGAAAGAAAGAAAGAAAGAAAGAAAGAAAGAAAGAAAGAAAGAAAGAAAGAAAGAAAGAAGAGAGAGAGAGAGAGAGAGAGAGAGAGAGAGAGAGAGAGAGAGAGAGAGAGAGAGAGAGACAGACAGACAGACAGACAGACAGACAGACAGACAGACAGACAGACAGACAGACAGACAGACAGACAGACAGACAGACAGACAGACAGACAGACAGACAGACAGACAGACAGACAGACAGACAGACAGACAGACAGACAGACAGACAGACAGACAGACAGACAGACAGACAGACAGACAGACAGACAGACAGACAGACAGACAGACAGACAGACAGACAGACAGACAGACAGACAGACAGACAGACAGACAGACAGACAGACAGACAGACAGACAGACAGACAGACAGACAGACAGACAGACAGACAGACAGACAGACAGACAGACAGACAGACAGACAGACAGACAGACAGACAGACAGACAGACAGAAACAAACAAAGAAACAAAGAAACAAAGAAAGAAAGAAAGAAAGAAAGAAACAAACAAACAAACAAACAAACAAACAAACAAACAAAATGCCATAGAAATTGGCCGAGTTTCGGGTCCCGTCTTCTGCCACGGACACTCTAAACACGAAACGTCCGTACAAAAGCAAACTAGAGCGTACTAAATCTTTTATGATCCTACATGTATATTAGTTGGCACATGTTGGAATGAGTTCGCTTTAGTATAAAAGCAAACTAAAAAATATAAACGCAAACTTGTTGTCTGTAATAGTAGGCAAAAGTTTGCAATTTACATAATTTGCACATAAATTTTGTATAAGAACGTGTACGATCATTTCATGAAAAAACATGGAAGATCTTGCACGACCTTATACGCTTTTTGTACGGTTGTTTCGTGCGGGAGATCATTAGGTGATATTTGGGTTCTAAAAAACATTGTTCAAAATAGAACAAAAAATAAGTAAATAAAATTTATCTTAAACCCGATATCTGGATTGTGGAATCTGGCCAGATATTTATTGATTATTTATACTTTTGAAAGTTATTCGCAATTTATAAATTCATTTATTTTTTTGACGAAAACGGAAAGGCCTGAGGGATTGAGATTTCCGCGAAGCTTGATGTTCCCCAAAAAGGGCCTCGTTTTCGATAGCGTCTACGTCATAGACGCGTACGCGGCCTACGTGCCGTGGAAAAATATGATCCCCGTCGTGGAGTTCAATGAGAAAACACAGGTTTGACACGTGTGACACGTGTGTGTGACACGTGTGTATGACACATGTGTGTGGTGTATTCGATACTAATAGGAATGGACTAATTTTATTGCAGTGATTTTGTTTTTTTTTTATTTCTGTGATAGGTGCTATCTATAGAAACATTGCTTACAGAAACATATTGGACAGATAAAATAAAAATCGGTATCATTATTTGAAAATTTTGGCTATCCCTGTTGAAAAAAAAAAATAAAAAAATCAATGCGTGAGTTTTAGGCGTACTTTGTGTGGCAATTTGAATCGTCTGGCTGTGTGTTGACGCGTTCTTTCTATGTGTTGACACACACTGACTGTGTGTTGACACGTCCTTTCTGTGTGTTGACATACACTGGCTGTGTATTGAAGCATGTTTGGTTGTGTGTTGACACTAAATAACATACGGTAGCCTAAAAACTCACAAATGTTAACATGCGGACATCTCTTCGTAAATGTAAACATGCGGACATCTCTGTTTCTTACGTGCATTAGGGAATTTCGCAAATGGTGCATTGGTCAGTGCGAGGAAAAAAGATGAGTTTGATTGTTATTACTCTCTGAAATTGCTGTAATTGGTCACATTGACCTAGCTGAAATTACGGCACTATGTTTACAGTCAGTCACATGTCCAGATGCTCAAATGAGTGGAAAATGTGAAGCCTATTTGTGATCATACAACTCTGGCGAATGTTAAGCCATCGGAATGCCAAATCTGGGCGCAAATTGCCACGAATGTGAAATTACCGTAATGGGTATAAAATTACCGTAATTGTTATGGTATAATAAACTGCCCGCAATTTTTCTGCGCAGTTAATTAATTAATGTCAACTAATGCAATTAATACACTTACTGCTAAAAAAAAAAAAACAGACCGAAAGAGCTGCGCTTCCCGCGAGTGAACCTGATGCCGAAGAAAGGCACTGTCTATGATCACGTCTACCTGAAACGTCACTACACGGCCTGGGACAGCTGGGCGGTCTTTGTCGAGAAGGTCAACATTGGTGACCGCGCCAAGGTTTGCAAGCACTGCAACTCCTTTTTTTTTTTCTTGTAAATAAGTTCTTTTCGGTGATATGTAAATACAGATATAATTCTTATTTCTGATTGTCTTGACTTTTGGCGCTGTACATGTGCGGTGTGTGCATGTATGCCATTTTCTACCAATTTAAGCATTTTTTATACGTACTCATTTTTTTTCGGTACTCTTATTAACAAATACAGTTCTTTAGCTGTCTACAGAGAAGTACAAAGTTTTTTCACAACCTCTGGCGCGAAAGCTGATGTGCAGAACTTTTCCTGTCTGTCGTGACTTTTCCTATCTTCGCATGTCTTTTCCTGTCTGTGCATGTCTTTTCCTGTCTGTGCATGTCGTTTACTGTCTGTGCATGTCTTTTCCTGTTTGTGCATGTCTTTTCCTGTCTGTGCATGTCTTTTCCTGTCTGCGCATGTGTTTTCCTGTCCGTGCATGTGTTTTCCTGTTTGTGCATGTCTTTTCCTGTCTGTGCATGTCTTTTCCTGTCTCAGCATGTCTGTTCTTTCTCGGCATGTCTTTTCCTGTCTGTGCGTGTCTTTTCCTGTCTGTGCTTGTCTTTTCCTGTCTGTGCATATCTTTTCCTGTCTATGCATGCCTTTTCCTGTCTACGCATGTCTTTTCCTTCTCAGCATGTCTTTTCCTGTCTGCGCATGTCTTTTCCTGTCTGCGCATGTCTTTTCCTGTCTGCGCATGTCTTTTCCTGACTCTGCGTGTCTTTTCCTGTCTGCGCATGTCTTTTCCTGTCTGTGCGTGTCTTTTCCTTCTCAGCATGTCTTTTCCTGTCTCAGCATGTCTTTTCCTGTCTGCGCATTCTTTTCCTTCTCAGCATGTCTTTTCCTGTTTGCGCATGTCTTTTCCTGTCTGCGCATGTCTTTACCTGCCTGTGCATGTCTTTTCCTGTCTGCGCATGTCTTTTCTGTCTGTGCGTGTCTTTTCCTGTCTCAGCATGTCTGTTCCTTCTCAGCATGTGTTTTCCTGTCTGTGCATGTGTTTTACCGTCTGTGCATGTCTTTTCCTGTCTGCGGATGTCTTTTCCTGTCTGTGCATGTGTTTTCCTGTCTGTGCTTGTCATTTCCTGTCTATGCATGTCTTTTCCTGTCTGCGCATGTCTTTTCCTTCTCAGCGTGTCTTTTCGTGTCTGTGCATGTCTTTGCCGGTCTGTGCATATCTTTCCTGTCTAGGCATGTCTTTTCCTGTCTATGCATGTCTTTTTCCTGTCTATGCATGTCTTTTCCTGTCTATGCATGTCTTTTCCTGTCTGTGCATGTCTTTTCCTGTCTGTGCATGTCCTTTTCTGTCTGTGCATGTCTTTTCCTGTCTGTGCATGTCTTTTCCTGTCTGTGCATGTGTTTTCCTGTCTGGGCATATCTTTTCTGTCTGCGGATGTCTTTTTCTGTCTGCTGATGTCTTTTCCTGTCTGTGCATATCTTTTCCTGTCTGTGCATGTCTTTTCCTGTCTGTGCATGTCTTTTGCTATCTTTGCATGTCTTTTCCTGTTTGTGCATATCTTTTCCTGTCTAGACATGTCTTTTCCTGTCTATGCATGTCTTTTCCTGTCTATGCATGTCTTTTCCTGTTGTGCGTGTCTTTTTCTGTCTGCGCATGTCTTTTTCTGTCTATGCATGTCTTTTCCTGTCTGGAGGAGAGGTAAACGCGAGTGACAAAGAAACGTCCGGTGAAAACGCCTTCTAATGCCTGGAGGGGGGAGGGGGGAGGCATGCATAATCCCGACGTCATCCTCTCTGCGCGCAACATGGGTGAATTTTTCTTCCCTTACCCCGTCCCCCGAGCATCACCCCGCCGTCTGTGCGATCGTGCTCCATGTATGGTCCCCAGTGACAACGCTTAGCAACAAAGCCCGATGATAACGTCACGTGACAATACTCCCTGGCAACGTGGTACAATGCCCGCTATGCAACACGTGGGGCAAAGTGACGGAATGGTGACGTAACCTCGTGGTGTGACGTCATTTCCAGGTTGACGTACGTCAGAGGACAAGGACAAAGCAAAATTTGTCGCCTGATGGTTTTTCCTGCTTTTTTTATTTTTTGTGGGCAATTGAATTTAATTGCAATTAAAATCTTTCAGTGTTTGGTTTTCCGATCAAATCGTAATATGTGTTTTTGTTTGTTTGAAGTGGAGTTTGACTTAATTCTTTAGCTTATTCTTGGAAATTTTCAAAGCCATTATTTTGTGTTTTAACCATCGATGAAAATATTTAACAAGCAATTCAGTAGTATTCATGTGTGATCATGTGTTTTGTTTTGTTTTCATGACGCTAACCCCTGCTAACATTTGTGCGGTTAAACATGCCCCTTTGTTTCGCCTGCAGGTTTTCAAGGTAATTTAGCTGTTTTTTTTTTTTTGGCTTCCTGTTTAGCAGTTTTGCGTGCTGGTTCCCTAAGTTCTTTGAATTTCTTGGCTCTGCTGTTTAGGGGTGGGATGTTTTTTACTGGTGCAAGGACCTTCTGGCTTCATCTGGGTGGCAGATGGGAGTGCATTTTCTTTTAGGGGGCGGGGGCGGGGAGTAATGGTCATTCATGTGATTAGGTGCACGTGACCGAGTGCGCGCTGTTAAGCTCACGTGATCAAGTCCACGTGATCATTTCATGTCACCTGGTTCGGTTATTAGGTGCACGAGATCGAATGTATCGAGTTTCGTGCATGAGATGGAATGATCCTGGCGGGCGGGGAGGGGGGGCTTGGACGGGGGGGGGGGGGGGGTGAGAGGGGGCACGGACACTTGGTTATCACATCCTTTGCCATACTTGTCCACAAAATGCCCAGGAATAGGCGCGTGGTAATTTGGAAATCAGACGCGGTCCGCGCGGAGTGCCAATTTCGTTTGAAAGGAGGGAGGTAATTTTCATTCGGTACACTCCGTTTTCCATAAAAAGGTGGGGGGGGGGGGGGGGGTTCATTCAGAACTGTTATCCGCTTTTGGTTAAAATAGGATTATTATTTTAAAATTATCACTCTTCATTCAGGAGTCGTTAAAAAACCCATACACACGCATGGTAACCAGTTGGTACTGAGTTCCCCCCCTCCCTCCCCCCTCCCCCTCCCCCTCCCCCCCCCCCCCCCCGGGACTGGTGAATGTGATCAGGTGCACTTGATTGCGTCCTGTGGCCTGGGTGCGCCTGCACTTCCATGTTATATGCACACCGTTACAATTTCATATAAAAGTTGGTTTTGGTACGTGTTTTCTACCCCCTTCCCC
>CATKHT010000133.1:0-27000 GCA_949752745.1 Protula sp. h YS-2021 | reverse complement strand
TCCGTGTCGTATGTAACAAAGTTATTTGTTATCTTCTTTAAAACCAATTAAATAATTAAGCCGCAGACCATACCGTTTTGAGTATTAATAATTATAACACCTATTATAACGCCTAATCCTATTACGCTGGGAGAAGGTTAGCTTAAAATTATATCTTTGCAACACGAGATTCTCTGATCCAATTTGCCGTGTAATTGACCATAATAGTGTTAATTAGGTATCGTCTCTAGTTGGACGAAATTGGATGTTTGTATGATATTTGAAACTGAAGCTTTTTGGAATTCCTTTCATTTTTTCGGAACGTATTGTTATCTTGCAAAAGACAAAGGAATGACAAAGTTGTGAATAAGAAAAGTTGTGAACGAGATTGCGTGCAGTTTTGTTTTATGACAAAATTGCTCTTAGCCCTGAACCATATTTAAGGCGGCGTCTGCCCGCAGTGAGAGAGATTCGGTTTTGGAACGCTTTTAGAAACATCAACTTTGTGAAACTTTTACCTGGACTTAAGAAAATAAATAGATCATCACGAAGTACTAAAAGTTGTTTAATTGCAATTAACTACACGGCATTATACGTAACGCAAATGCGTTAATCATAATTAATGCACAGAAAGCCTGTTTCATTCTTTCCGCTTTATCATTTAATCACTTTTATGGATTTTCATTGGTTGTCACAATAGCGACTCGATAAGTTCTGAAGTTTCGAATTTGATTGGTTCATTCTTAATTGCTATGGTAACTGCAGACTTGTCCTTGGTTCAGTAAAAGCATACAAAAGCGTGCTAATGCGTACTCATTCCAATTTTGCGAACTAATGTGTGTAAACTATTTGTATAAGATTTAGTATGCTTTTGTACGGACGCTTCGTGAGGGTTGCGTTATCAGTTGTATTTAACAGACATCAAGTTCTAGTTTGTTTTAACTCTGTACCCCTTGCGACGTTTCATAAACGTTGGATAGACGTCGTACCAGACGTTGCATCAACGTCGCGTTTTGGTTGTTTATGGAAGTCAAAACAACGTCTATTTCCAGGCGCTGGGTAGGAGTTTGGATATAGGACGTCTAACCAACGTCGCTCAAAGACTGGAAAAGAAGTTGATATAACGTTTTATGCACGTCAGGAAGGCGACGCTTGGGAAAATAATCTACAATCATCTTCTAGACAGGGATTATCATAATGTGCCACCTCTACTCCTCTCCCCACCCCTCCCCAACCCTCTCACACCCCTCCCTACCCCCTCCCCACCCCTTCCCACACCCTCCCCACCCCTCTCCCCACCCTCCCCTCCCCACCCCACAAACAACTTTGCTCATTCAAACTCTATTCAATTCTCTGTCAAAGACGTTGGTTAGACGTTCACTTACGCCGAGATCTATCGCAAACTCAATCAGTGTTGGATCCACATTCGAATATTTTCCGGATACATGTGAAATCATTTCAATGACTTGAGTAGGGTAAAAGTGGGGCTTCTAAAACAGGAAGTGACGTCATAATGACGTCACGTGGTGTTTTAGAAGCCCCATGGGGTTTCTAAAACAGTGACGTCATATTGACGTCATATTGACGTGATATTGACGTCATATGGACGTCATATGGTTGTCATATGGACGTCATATGAACGTCACATGAACGTCATAATGACGTGAGGAGTTGTTTTAGAAGCCCCATGGGGTTTCTAAAACAGTGACGTCATTATGACGTGTTATGGACGTGTTATGGACGTGTTATGGAAGTGATATGGAGGTCATATGGAGGTGATATGGAGGTGATATGGAGGTCATATGAACGTCATATGAACGTCATATGAACGTCATATGAACGTCATAATGACGTAATATGGAGAGTGGGCGGCCATTCAAACAACCATTCAAACGACCATTCAAACGGGCGGCGATTCAAACAACCATTCAAACGGGCAACCATTCAAACGACCAGTCAAACGGGCAGCCAGACAAAATGACACCCGGACAAAATGGTGCCCGGACAAAATGACACCCGAGCACCCGAGCACTTGAGCACCCGAGCACTCGAGCACTCAAGCACTCGAGCACCCGAGCACTCAAGCACTCGAGCACTTGAGCACTCGAGCACTCGAGCACTCGAGCACTCGAGCACTTGAGCACTCGAGCACTCGAGCACTCGAGCACTCGAGCACCCGAGCACTCAAGCACTTGAGCACTTGAGCACCCGGACAGCAAAGGGTTCATAGAGACATGGTTAGAGCTGGCCTGCTGTGTATTTTGACCCATCAATGACGTCACACAGAGCGACTCAAGCTTGCAACCAACTGATGGATAGGCAATCCGGGGCCAGCCGTACAGTAGGTCGACAGGCCCCCCGGGGCCTGCCACCACCAGCTTGGCAAGCCCCCCGGGGCCTGCCAAACATCAGGTTGGTAGGCCCCCCCCCTGGCTCACCAACCCATGAGCCCCCCCCCCCGGCCCAGCAATCTTTCAGCATACACTGTATCTATATGGGTGAGCTAGTCGACAGACCCCCCCCCCCGGCTCACCGGCCCATGAGCCCCCCCCCCCCCCCCCCCGCCCATGGTGGTCTTAGCCGCTGACTCACGGCTCACCGCCGCATGCCACTGTATGTATACAAGCAATGGCCACTCTTTTTTTTTAGCTTTCTCTCTCCAAATACACGCCAGACCAGACTGGTAACGGGTCAGTCGGACAAACGGACACCCGGACAAACGGACTACCCGGACAAACGGACTGCTGGACAAACGGACAGTCTTTTTTTTATAGTTTTTTATGCCTCTCTCTCCACACGGTAGCTGGAGGCAAACAAGCAGTCTTTTTCCAGCTTTTCCCGTTCTCCCAGCACACACACCTTCACTAATGGATTACCGTGGCAGCAATTAGTAAATGAGCACTCTTTTCCTTAAGGGATGCTGTGTTTTAACCACAGAGAGGTCTCCATGCATTGTGGCCATATACAAGCAACAATCCTTTCTTTAAAGCTTTCTCACTATTCTAACACCTATGACAACCAAACCAACGGACACCCAGACACACGGACACCCAGACACACGGACACCCATACATACGTTTTTTTATATTTTTATCCCTCTCTCTTTCCACACACACCAAATCACGGCAGCAACTGTTTTTTAGGGCTTTTCTCGTTCTCCAAGCACACACACCATCACTAATGGATTGCCGTGGCAGCAATTAAAAATGAGCACTCTTTTTCCTTAAGGAAGAGAGGTGTCTCCATGCATTGCGACCATATACAAGCAACAATCCTTTCTTTAAAGCTTTCTCACTATTCTAACACCTATGACAACCAAACCAACGGACACCCAGACACACGGACACCCAGACACGGACACCCAGACAAACGGACACCAAGACAGTCCTTTTTTTTGTTTTTTTTTTTTTAGTTTTTATCCCTCTTCACCCACATCAAACCAAACCACGGAAACAAGTGTTTTTAGGGCTTTTACCGTTCTTCCAGCACACACACGTTCACTAATGATTGCCGTAGCAGTAATTAAAAATGAGCACTCTTTTTCCTTAAGGAAGAGAGGTGTCTCCATGCATTGCGGCCATTTACAAGCAACAATCCTTTCTTTAAAGCTTTCTTACTCTTTTAACACCTATGGCAACCAAACCAACGGACACCCAGACACACGGACACCCAGACACGGACACCCAGACACACGGACACCCAGACAGTCCTTTTTTTCTTTTTTTTTTAGTTTTTATCCCTCTTCACCCACATCAAACCAAACCACGGAAACAAGTGTTTTTAGGGCTTTTACACGCATATCCCATCACTAATGGCTTGTCGTAGCAGCAATTAAAAGTGAGCAGCCATTGCCTCCTTAAGGGGGAGAACTCTCCATGCATTGCGGCTACGAAAACCGAACACGCACACACACACACACACACACACACACACACACACACACACACACACACACACACACACACACACACACACACACACACACACACACACACACACACACACACACACACACACACACACACACACACACACACACACACACACACACACACACATAGACACACATAGACACACATACATACGTTTTTTTTAATTTTTATCCCTCTCTCTCTCTCTACACATATAGCAATAGCCACAACTGATTCAGCGTTATATTTCTCAAGCCTGGGTATTTTTTTTTAACCCAGACAGTGGCTTATTTCTCTCTCTCTTCACACACATAACACAACAGACGGTCAGACAGACAGATTTAGCGTTCGATTTCTCAAGCCTGGATATTTTTAACCCAGACAGCAAATTCTTTTTGCTTTCTCAGACAGGCAGACGGACAGATTTAGCGTTTCATTTCTCATGCCAGGGTATTTTTAACCCAGACAGCAATTTGTTTTGCTTTCTCAGACGGGCAGACGGACAGATTTAGCGTTTCATTTCTCATGCCAGGGTATTTTTAACCCAGGCAGCAATTTGTTTAGCTTTTTCAGACGGTCAGACGGACAGATGGAGCTATAAATCAATGATTTATAGTCCTCTTTTTTTTTTAGCATTTCCCACACTCTCATTCATACTAAGATTGTCTGATGAAGCGTTTCATTTCGTAATAATGGGAGGGCCGCTAAAAAGCGGCCCTGGAGGGATTTCCGTAGTCTGGTCCTGGTCACTGCCTCTTGTCATCAGTTCTCCTGCCGCTGTCACTGCCTCCCGCCATCGGTTCTCCTGCCGCCGCCACTGGCGCCGCCGCTGACGCCACCGCTGGCACCGCTGCCGCCACCAACCTCGCCACAGCCACACTTCCGCTTATGTGCCGCAACCGCGGCCCTGCTCGAGGTGAATCCTTTGCCCTGGACACTACAAAAATAATATTGGGACTTCAAAGCGTCCGGGCATTGCTGCTCATGCATTCTCATTGAATATTCTACCGGAAAGCCAAAATGGCAGAATTCACAATATTTAACATTATCCAAAGTGCCCAAGATTTGCATGACCTCCTGGAAATCTGACTCTTTTCTAGAGACATCCTCCAGTTTCATCTGAGCAGGTTCGTTGTTGCGGTCAGTGTTTGAAGGTGACTGTATGAGGCTGACTGTATCCGAAATACTGGCGACAGCGATTGTAAGCTCATCGTCAGGAGCTGGTGGCGGACTGTCCGGTCTTGTAACGGTTGCGCTTGGTGCCGCCAGCACCTTCCGGACAGTCACATCAGCTTCCTTTTGATTCACTTTCAACGGGGTCGTCATCGTTGACGCAGCGACTTTGACAGGAGTTGCTCTGGCAGGAGGAGTCTCTGTCATCGTTGCTGCGATCACTCTGGCTGGAGGAGTCTCTGTCATCGTTGCCGCGGTCACTCTGGTCACTCTGGTCACTTTGGTCACTTCCTGGCAGGGCGACGGGTCCCTGGGCGGCGAACGATGGCGTAGTCGCTTATGGCTCTCCTCCGCCGCCCTGCCAAACAGGTTGAACCGTTCCTCTGGTCTGTTCCCAAGGAAATTTCTCCACTTTCGAAACAGAAAAGTTTGATATTCAATGTAAATCTCCTCCCAGAAGTTGATATCCTTCGGTGATAGGAAGTAGCGGCCCCGAAGCTCATCCGAAAAAAACTCGTCCTTATACAACATGGTTGAATTTCGATGTGCTCGCTTCCGAAACAGAAAAATTTGATATTCTATAAATATCTCCTCCCAGAGGTTGACATCCCTCGCTGATAGAAAATAGCGACCTCGAAGCTCATCCGAAAAAAACTCGTCCTTGTACTGCATGATTAAATTTCGATGTGTTCGCTTCAAAGGTTCAAAGCAGACTGACTGCACACAGACTGCAAAGCAAACTGATTGACCCCCCCCCCGGCCCAGCTACCTAGTGAGCCCCCCCCCCGGCCCAGCTACCTAGTGAGCCCCCCCCCCTCCCGGCTACTTTTTACGCCGCTGGCTCACGGCTCACCGTCAGTAGTATAAAAAGGTCGGGTTGACACCACTCTAATCATTGCATTGCCAAACCATCATGGAGACGTCTCGAAACGCAGCAACGGCTAACAACATGGAAATTGATAGCCTGTTCAGCAATGAAACAATGGCTTTTACAGATGCAGTTTTAACTGCAAAGGAGACTGCTGCCTTCCTAAGTACACTAAAAGAAGCTGAAAAAGCCTTGGAGGAAGCATTAGGGGCTCCGTCAGCCGTGTCTACAGTACAGCAAACTAGGCCTGAAGAAGTACAGCCAGTACAGCAAGCAATGCCCGATCCCGAGGGATCTGACTACCCGTTCTGGGTTGCCAATGCGCTTGTAAATGGTAGCGCCAAACCACTTAGTACAAAGTTACAGGCTCATCTAGAGCATCTTGAGGAGGAAGAAGTGGTCATGTCAAGCGATGACGACGGTGACGACGACGATGACGACAATGGCGACAATGACGACAATGACGACAGCGACGACGATGAAAAGCAGCTCAAATCTAAATTCGAATTGAGCAAAAGCATTCCTGTTACTGAAGAAGACGTCACGCTGTTGAAACGGAACTTTCAAGCAGTGATTCCTCTGATAGATTGTAACATTTTATGGTGCTTATGTGAAGAAGGCTTTTTCGACCAACACACATACATATACCTAACGGAAGAAGTGAACACTGTCATTCAGCTTATCTACATGCTAGAAGGAAACATAGAGCATGTTCCCGCGTCAGAGCCACAGTTCTCCGAAGCCATGACCCGACGTTTCGTTCAACTTATTAGAAGTCTTCATGAGGAACTTTTTAAGACATTATGTCTACCGGCGCCAAAGTGTGTTGACGAAGATTGCGATTCCAAATGTGCAAAGGTCATGCTACATGGCTTCAAGTACCTTGAAGAACGTATTAAGGTGTACGAGATGATGGCCTACCTCTATGAAAAAGGATATTTCACCATGCCAATGCTCTTCCAATGGATAATTGGAAGTCGCAAACGAGGAGATTTTTTAGTGATCGTCATGAGACAATCTCTAACAGACGGTTTACCAACAGCCTTTCTGGATGGTTTCAACGAGATCACTCCGCGATTTTGCAAACATCTCATGAAAACATACATGTAATGTCCATATGAAAGGAGTGAGGTGTCAAGTGCAGTCATCATTCGACGCGCAGCCATGGAGAAGACAAGCAGCTTTAAAATTAGTGCAAACTTAACCATTACTGTGGAGCATGGACAATTTGGATTATTTCTTCGAATCAAACGTGGAGAGAGATGGCTTGCTTTATCACCATCCTTGTGGAAGATTGTGTGTCAGAACTTGACAAGATTACGTGACATTGGCTTCAAACTGTACTTAACGCAAACGAAATGGCTTGAAGTCATTTCATACTTGGACATGCGCTATGTGAGTTTTGTGCAAGCATCACTGTTTGAAGGGAAAGAATACAAGTTTTACATCAACATGAATGATGGTGAATGGGAGACATTGCTTCAGGAAATCCATAGCATAACCTCAACCTTACTGCCATGCGCGGAATGTCATGGTAAGAAAACTTCTATCAAGCTACAAAAGGACAATCGGATGAAAGTGTCAAAGCTATCCAAGAAAAGACTGGCTGAAGTTCAATTGGAGAATATGGATGTGCAAAATCAACTTGGACTTACCTGTGGATATTGTGGTGCTTACGGATATGCTGAGGATTATGATTGTCACTGCCACAAGTACAATTGCAAGTTGTGTGAACCAGACAACTTCTGCAACAAGTGCGGCTCACTAACTGTTTCTGCGGAGTAAGACTGAGAGTCATTTGTTTGCCAACCGTCACAGTGTGCAGACGTGTTATATGGATATGTGAAAGATGGATGTAGAAACGTGTTTCAAGGACAAGTATGTGGACTACATGATAAGTGAACTGGCGCGTTTTGGATCTATTCAACAACAACTGCAACACTTTGACATTTATTGGGAACTTGCGCATTCCACGTTAAGTGTACCAAACTTACGTGAGGATTTCATCAAAGAGTGTATGTTTTCAAACATTGACGGAGCTGAGGAGTTTGATGTGGAAGCAGCATATCACTTCGCTCGATTTGATCCAAGACTGTTTGATGAAGTGAGAGAGTGGTTAATCTACATTGCAGTATAATGACAGACATTACATTGAGACAATATATTGTGCAAAAGACATATTGTGAAGAAATGTTATTAGCTGTAAAAAAGTTTGCATGTTTAGTATGTCCTGCTTGTCAAAATGAAGAGTGTTCAGAACATACTTGTCATTCTGCATGTGTCTATACATATTGGAATGAAGCTAAATATTACATTCATTTAGATAAAGTGTTAGATAATGCAAATCAACGCTGTGAAAAATATGGTGTAGATGCTATCACATTTGATGAATTAAGTTGTTGGTTAATGTTCATTGAAGATCAATGGACTCCAATTATTCACACCATTGTATCAATACTTGATTTGTAAGATATGTTGATTGAGCTTTTATAAAATTTAAGATATGTTGATAAAATTTAAGATGTGTTGATAAATGCAAGATGTGTTGATAAAATAAAATGTAAGATATGTTAACAAGTGTTGATCATTTAGTGTTAACATGTCGACGTGGAAAGACTACTTAACCAATATTTACTTTAAACCTGGTCAACCCGGGGCATTTGCTGGTCCTTACAAACTATATCACATATTAAAAAAACATGATCAACCAGTCACTCATTCACAAGTGAAGAAATGGTTACAGGATCAAGATGCCTTCAGTTTACTACAACCTGTAAAATACAGGTTTAAAAGGCAACGTGTCATTACACGTGGAATTGATGACATGTGGGATATTGATTTAGCTGACATGGGAAACATAGCTTCCTATAATGATGACACCCACTTTTTATTAGTTGTCATTGATGTGTTTTCCAAATATTTGTGGGTGCAGCCAATGCCTAATAAATCACATACCAGCGTCATAGAAGCCTTTCAAAAGATTTTTCATGAAACACAACGAAGACCACGAACTCTAAGGTCAGATAAAGGAACTGAATTTAAAAACAGATGGGTAAAAGCATTTTTGAAGAAGGAGGGAATACATGCCTATACGACAAAGAATGAAACCAAAGCCAACTTTGCTGAGAGAGTCATTCGTACTCTAAAGGGAATGATGTATCGATATTTCCTTCATAATCAAACGTATCGATATATGGACATCCTTCCAGACTTAGTGTATAATTATAACCATAGACCTCATGGCTCCCTCCCTAATAAGTATGCTCCTGCAGATATTCGTAAAGACATAGAATCGAAAGTGTGGAAGTATATGTATGTAGACAAATTGAAATTAAAACCAAAGAAGAAGAAAAAACCCTACAAATTTAAAATTGGTGATCAGGTTCGCATTTCTCACATGAAATATGTATTTCAACGGGATTATCATATAAAGTGGACGCAAGAAGTGTTCATTATCACACATCGTTGTAAGAAGCAAGGAATACACTTGTATCGTGTGAAAGACTTTTTGGATGAAGATATTGACGGACATTTTTATGAAGAAGAACTGCAGAAAGTGACAAAAGATATTGACACAGTCTACAGAATTGAAAAGGTCTTGAAAACACGAAAAAGACGAGGTGTTAAAGAATTATTTGTGAAGTGGTTAGGTTGGCCAAAGAAGTTTAACAGTTGGGTGAAAGAAACAGATATTCGAAAATGAAGCATCCATTCACGTGTTTGGTCTCTGGACCTACAGGCAGTGGTAAAACTTCTCTAGTTAGAGAAATTCTAGAACAAAAGTTAATTAAACCCTCTCCAAAAACCATTTTATGGCTCTATGCAGCAGATCAGCCTTTGTATAAGGGAATGAAAGGTGTGGAATTTTACCAAGGCATTCCAGATAACATTGAAGAGCGTTTTAACCCGAAAAAACCAAACTTGCTCATCATTGATGACTTAATGACCAAATGTCATAGTGATGAACGCATGACACGTCTCTTTAGTGTTGGCAGCAGTCATCAAAATCTAAGCATTATTTTTATTGTGCATAATTTGTTTCATCATGGTAGAGAAATGCGTAATATTAGTTTGAATACACATTACATCATTCTGTTTAAAAATCCTAGAGACAGTCAACAAATAAGTACATTAGCGCGACAAATGTATCCTGGAAAATCTCAATTTCTCATAGAAGCCTATCAAGATGCTACCAGCAAACCTCATGGCTATTTATTCATTGATTTGAAGCCGAAGACAAATGATCAACTACGTATTCGTACAGGCATTTTACCAAAAGATACACATTACGTATATGTTGATAAGGTGGCGTATGAACAAGAACCAAGTCACTTAACCATTCGCAGCCAAGATGTCTAAACGTATTCAAGCGAATCAACCTTTCCTTCACTTGCTTGCACGCAGCGGGCCTAAACGACGTAAATCCTTACTACAACAAGCTACTAAGGAGGAATTAACTAGCTTGTTTGAAATTTGTTTGAATATATTGCGAGGACATTTACCCTTAAGCTCAAAAAGGTATAAGTTATTCAAGCGTGAACGTCATACCCTACGTACACTGGCAAATAAGAAGATATCACTTCGAAGAAAAAAGAAGTTGGTTAATCAGAAAGGAGGATTTATTGGAGCTATTGCTAAATTTGCATTACCCTTGTAAGCTCAGTTGCTGTTAAAATGAAACATACTTTGAAAATGGTTCTCATTCCTGAATATGAATATAAAATGTTGTTAGAAAAGAAGGGAAAAGATGTTGAAATCAAAACGAAAGTGAATAAACTTTTACGTGGGAAACGAACTCGTGAAAAAGCAATAGAAATGTCTCAAGTGCTTGGACGCCATTTACGAACAATTCAATCACAACAACAACGACAAAAGTCTGTTACAGCATCTAATGCAGAAAAATCAGAAAAGTCTCAACAGTTTCTAAACCATTTTCAACCCATTTATCATGTAAAACTAACACAACTTCTGGCAGAACTTAAGAAATATGGTACGAGATGGACAGATAAAAATGAACTTGTTTTAAAAACAGGTACTGTCATTACAAATTCTAACATTATTGATTTGTTGAAAGAAGCATTGGTTGCTACAAAAAGAAAAGAACGACGAGAACCACCGCGTGGTTGGAAGCAGTTTATTGAGGAAATTGTAGACGCTAATATTCCAAAAACTGTTTTTGGCAAAAAGACAACTCGTGAAGATATTACAAAAGAGCAACAACAACGTCAACAAAGATTGTTTCCAGAAGGATGGGAAACTTTTTAACATGGATTAAAGAGTTATGGTGCTGTTGTTGTAAAGAAAATGGAAATAAAAATACTATTCCTGTAAAAATTAGGTGTGTTAGTGCTTGTTGTCAGGGAGAAGTAGTAGATACCAATTTAGATCATGTAGATAGCAATTTAGACAATAATGTAGACAGTAATGTAGAAAGTGAGGATGAAGAGTGTCAAACATGAAGTAATGTATATACACATCTAGTCTATCTACATCACATAAACGATTTAGCTGTCATGGAGTCAACAAGTTTTTACATTACTTTACCCAGCAATGCTAGTATGAACTATTATCCCAACAACAAGACTTCGAATTATCAAATTCGTATGCCTCGAACCATCTATCTGAACGGAAAATATGAAGTAGCATTAGCTGAAATTCAATATCCACATACATGGACAACCATGAGACATGGAATGGACTATTCTATTCAGTATCGACAACAACCACTGAATGATATTGTTCTTGACACAATCAATATTCCTTATGGTTACTACAGATCCATACAAGAAATGTGTCATGCAGTCAATGAAGAAGCAACTAATTCTATGAAAGATGACCTTAAAGAAGGTATTCGGATAAAGTATGATAAAATTAGACGACGCGTTTTTCTATATCTAAAATACGGCTTTGAAGTGTCATTCTCCACTGGATTAGCTGAGATTTTAGGATTTATCCCAGATCAATGGTATACTGAAACGTGTACAGCTGAATATAAAGCTGATGTGAAACAGGGGTTTTATACACTTTATGTGTATTGTAGTATTTGTGAGCCACAAGTTGTTGGTGATTATTATGTTCCTTTGCTACGTTCTGTTGCAATACAAGGACATGATGGAGACATTATCATGAAAACTTATGGAGAACCTCATTATGTTCCTGTAAACACATCCAAATTTGACGTGATAGAAATGAATATTAAGGATGACACAGACCATAATGTTCCATTTCAAACTGGGAAGGTGATCTGTAAACTTCATTTTCGACCAAAAGCATTATGAAAGCATACACACACAATCCATCTATTTATCGCAACCATTTTCTTCGTCAAGTGGGTGGAGAATTACCAGGATTTAAAGGAGCGCGAATACAATATGGAGATGGTATTGGTTCAATACTGGGATCATTGGCTCGAAAAGCTATTCCACTGCTTAAGACAGGGGCTAAAATCGTTGCACCACATCTTAAAAGGGCTGCAAAAGATATCGCGAAAGATGTTACAGGTCGAGTAGCACAACGTATGTTTGGTGGTGGGTTACGAGGACAAAAGAGACCGAAACGAGCAAAACGTGTCAGAAGGCGAAAGGCAGCTAAACGGATAACATCAAAAAAACATAAGAAAGATATTTTTTAATCATGTCTTTAATTCATAATCATTCTTGTGAATGTAGCCTTTCTCCATTAGAATGGTTTCACATACCACCAACGCAAACTGCTGTAGAAAAAAGTTATAATGTAGACTATCAACCAATGACTACCATTAGAGAGGGTGCTCCAATAGAATTCTACATTCCTGCGAGTACAGAAGAATATCTAGATTTAAAGAACAGTAAACTCCATATTGTATGTCGCATTGTCAAGGCCGATGGAACACTGTGTGGTGTAGATGATAACGTGTCATGTATCAATGATTTGTTTAATGGGCTATGGTCTAATATTGAATTATTTCTAAATGATCGTTTGATATCACATAGTAACAATACCCATGGTTATACTAGCATCATATCTCATCTCATTCATGACTCGGAAGAAAGTCTCCATTCTGAGCGATCTATGCGTCTCATCTTTAAAGATACTGCCGGATCAATGAATACTTATGAGGTGAAAAGACCTAATCATGAAAGATATGTATCAGGTTTTCATGTAAATATTGAAGGTGGTGATATAGCTGAAACAGGAAATAATGGTTTACATAATCGCTATTTGTATACACGTCTAAGCCGTGAGTTTGCGCTTACAGGTGGTTTAAGGGTAGATTTGTTTGAGCAGGATCGTTATCTTCCCAATGGTGTTAGTATGAAATTACGTTTACATAGACAAAAAGATGGATATGTATTAATGGCTGCAAATAATGGTTTTAAAGTAGAAGTGAGAGAAGCGTTTTTAACCATTCGCAAAGTGAGGGTTAGTCCAGGTATTCAGTTGGGACATGCAGATGCATTGATGAAAAGTCCTGCTAAGTTTATTGTTAATAGAAAAGAATGTAAAGTTTTAGCTATTCCAACTGGATTTCAATCTTTTGTGAAAGATAGCATCTTTTTAGGCCAATTACCAAAACGTATTGTCATTGGAATGGTTCATAATGAATCCTTTGCTGGAACAGTATTGAGAAATCCATACAATTTTGAACATTTTAATCTTAACTTTATGCAGCTTTACTCTGATGGTGAACCAGTCCTATCCAAACCTCTCAAGCTTGATATAAATCGAGGCAAATATCTTGATGCTTTTGAAACTCTTTACAAATCTTTTGACAGATTGGATGGTGAGAAAAGTTCCATTATAAAACGGGAAGATTGGCCTAGAGGTTATTCGTTGTTTTCTTTTGACTTAACACCTGATTATGATGGTGCTGATCATTATGCCCTTATCAAACATGGGAATTTGAGACTAGAAATGAATTTTGCTGGTGCCTTGCAAAATACAGTCAATGTTATAGTGTATGCTGAATTTGATAACATTGTTGAAATAAGTGCAAATCGTAGCATTCAATTCGACTACCAGTCATGAACACGAAGCAGATAGAAGCCATCCTATCCCATGATGCCACGACAAAAGACTTGTTTCAAGGTGTGTTTGCCATGGACCAGTTACCATCTTTACAACGCGGTGCCTATGTCATCAACACAGACGATCATGATGAGCCAGGAGAGCATTGGGTGGCAGTATATTATGACGAAGACCCTGCAGAATATTTTGACTCTTATGGACTTTTACCTATAGACAGTCGTTTGAATAAGTTTTTAAAGTTTAATTTCATTTATAATTCAGTTCCATTACAAACACCGATATCCTCTACATGTGGATTTTATTGTGTGTATTATATAATTCAAAGAGCTCGAGGACATAGTCCTTTTGAAATCATTGATGTATTAAGAAGAAGTGATGGTGATTTTGTTGTAAAGGATTTTGTATATAGACAGTATAAACCATTATTTTATTGATGTTGTATTAGTTAAGTTGCATTAGTTAAGTTGTTGGTAATTGTGAATTGTATTATGAATATTGTAAATAAACAAGACAGTTTTATACAACATTCTTTTTTTTTATTGTGTTATACATTATTTACATTTCACAATTATTTCACATTAAGCTTTTATTTTACAAATACATTCAATACATCAATAAACACATGCCATTCATACCAATCTAAATTAATATATGTATCATAGACATTACATCCACGTTTGTAAATGCTATGAAAACTAGCATAACACTGTCCATTACCAAACTTTATTATTTTAACATCTTTGTGTTCAGACAGTTTCAGTTCATATCCATGATCATTCATGTCAATGTTCATCACCATAACACACATGGGATGCGTCAGTTCAATTGACTTGGTGCCTCGCATGAGTTGCACTCCTTCCTCTTTGAATTCAAGCGTCAGGTTCTTTCCAATCCAATGCTTGTAACAGAGCGTGCCATTCCACTGTGTTGAGGGTGATGTAGTCGTAGCATTTTGTAAGCTCGTCATATTGGCGAAATCGTACAAACACGTCTAAATAGTTCTCAGTCACACGCACTTCTAAATCCTCTGAGAGTTTCAGGAGAAAGCCAGGTATCCTCAGCTTCTCTAGATGGTCTTTCAACACAGATTGTTCGTCAGTTGATAGAATGATATACTTTCCAAAATGTTTTAGCACGATGTCATCATATACGTTTCTCAGATATGAGAATCCATGCGTAATGGGTTCATATTCCGATAAAAAGTCTTCCATCTCGTTCAACAGTCAGATGAACTATGAGCTGTCTCCTTGTCTGCAAAGACGTTTTTTATGCTCGCAAGATGGCAAAGAGTGGATGTTGTATCACTTTTAGGAATCGTAAGACTGCGCGCCAGTTCTTCATATCAAAGATAATCAAATCTGTATATGGTGTATCTGGCACAACTCCCTTATAATCCTCTGGATAATCCTGTAAAAGATTTCTACAGATTTCTACACGTATGTTAGAATCATATTCAGCCACCGTCACTTCCACTTTATTTTCAAGTCTACGTTTAAACCCAGGTTCAAGTGGTATGTTTTTAAAGTCTTTCCACACTTCAGGTTTAAACCGATGATAACTTCTCTGAGAATCTAGTATCACTTCATTCCTATCATTTACAGTAAGGTAAGCACCACCGTTCAGCATGAGTGCATTCATGTTTTTACCTTGTTATGAGCCACCTTCTTGTCTGCGAAGCCTTTTATCCACTTCTTTCACCTGCTTCTTCAGCATTTTCCATTCAGGTATTGTCAGCAAAATTCCCTTTTTCGTTGGACGGTTTTTTCCAGTCCCCTCATCTCTCAGGTACTTGCGAATGTTTACCACTCCTTCATTGCTTTGTTTCATAATCTTGATATACTTTCCATTTCCTAGAGAAAGCATTCCATCCCACGACTGTGGTGTTGGTGCTGTCTCCACTTTCAATTTCTTGATGGTGGTGGTAGGATTTTTCACTTTTAAGTCTTTAACTGCATCTGCAAGAGTATCCATATCAGTTGTAGATCTCTTACAACATTCACGTTCCATGTTAACACTTCAATGTTCACACCTCAAATAACTCTTCCGTTGGAGGACCTCCCCCTTTTATACCACAGCCTTGTAATGTCCATGCGCTAAGGTGGAATAGCCATCATTCAGCACATATCGCTTGTCGTCATATGGGGAGAGGGCTACTTTCCTCAACTTCTCCGAGAAAAGCTGGTGACTATGACTTCGGATAATGTGTCCTGTAGCCATCGTTTGAGTTTTCTTGAACAAACTGTCTCTATACTGCACATGTTTAATGCGTCTTTGACAAGCTCGAGTGATGCCTTTAGCTGTATGTTTTTCTTTCCCACCGCACAATAAACTGTACATTTTCGGTCTGATTCCAACAAACTCTTCAATGGGGACGCCGGCTGTCTCATCCTTCATTTTCCCAAGCACTTTTTTGTTCACGTTGGAATGTAGGAAATGATCCGGCGGATAGTCACTTGTGTCGAACAGGTCAGCATCCTGCTGCATATTCTTGTAGATATCTTCCGTTTCTATGTCGTAACATAGACTGTCGGTGTCGCTGAACAATAACTTGGCATTGGGATACTTGACCATGATGTAGTTGTAATGAAAGTTGAACATAAGCACTTTGCTGAGGTCGAGAATGGTGAAACCAACTTGAATGGGTTTATCCAGAAGCAAATCCACTTTGCGTAAATGTACCGCGGTCAAATCTTCGTTGAAAATTTTGAATTTGTGGAAAGAAGGTTTGGCTACAAGTTTCTTGAACCGCTTTTCCTTGTGAACAAGTTCAACATTGATTCGCTTTCTCACATTTTCCATGGTTTTGCCAAACACCGAGTTGTTCATCAGTTTGAAGAAGTCTTTCTCAAATGGGTTCTTGGCCAATTTTCTCTTTTCCGTGTTCAAGGCAATGTATTTTGCCAACCATTTGCTCTGTTCAAACATGATGGCGCGATGTACTTTAGTGACTTTCAACCCCAGTGAGACGTACTGTTGCAAATTCCTGTAATGAAGTACATATTTCTTCTTGTCAGACAAGTTAGGAATGAGCTTTTCACTGGATTTCTCTTTCATGTTTAGATCTTTCCGCAGCTTCTGACTGTACTCTGACAATTCTTCAACTTTGACACATTTCCGTTCTGGAGCCACTGGGTAGTGATTATGATGATCATGGATTGAATTTGGATATTCTAAATCCACTTCCAAAATGAATCCAATGTCATCATCTTCATCCACATCCATGAAGTCGAGAGATTCTGGCTCGCTCACCCACATAAATCCTCTTTGTGGCATGCTTTGTGACATGGCCCAGCCATACAAGTTGTTTGCGTCGAGGTACATCAGGTAGTTGTTTGGTATCTCAGAATTGTATTCTGCTACGTAGGGATTATTCGCTTTCGCATACTTGTGTGTGATCACAGATATTCCTCCACGTATGCCTTGCTCAACCATTTGGTACATGTCAATGTCATTGATCAATTCCAACTTCACCTTTGTCGCTTTCAACATTGCATCCCACGACAGTCCTGGTGCTGTATAGTAATGAGCAGGATCCAATTCATACGTGTTGAGGCATACTTGACGAAAATTTTCAAACACGTCAGCTAGTAATAACACATCTGATTTCAGGTACAGGTCGTGGTATTCACCAAATGTGGTACAGTTGAATGTATCCCATACCTTCTGCGCATGCGCATAATCCTCATCGCTAATGTCCTCTTCGCTAAGCTGACTATAAAACTTGTCCTTTGATGGTAGCTGTGTTTCAGCAAACTTGGATGGTTCGTCCACGTAATCGTAGGGGTACACTCCCTTTCTCAGCAGCAAATCTTGTTGGTCACTATCGTGAATGTGAGAGGTCATGTTGTAGAAGTTATCTTTCCCTTCTGCTGCAAGGTTGGATACCAACTTCTGTAGAGAGGTACTCATGAACTGAAAGCTGTCTGTAAATTTCAGATTGCTCATGGTGAATGCAATATATTTTTCAATGGTGTTGGGAATGACTGTAATCGTTTCACCTTTGAATTTTCCAATTTCCTCCATGATCAGATGACTGTCATAGCCTCGCAAATTGTGGAAAAACACAGGAATGATAAAAGAATCTTTATCCCCTTGCTGATCTTTTCTAAGTCGGAATTGTAAGTTGCATTCATTGTGCGCTGCTCCACGATATTTGCCATTGATGTGGTCATGATCTCTCACACGATCTGCTCCTAGAGGTTCATGACAAATGTAGCAATCAACAGCGTTCTTGAAATTCTCTTTGTCTTCACGAGTCATCACAATTTCCTTTGGCTGCTCTAAACCACGTACAATACGATCACGTTCATTCACCATATGGTCTAAAAAGACTTTCACGGCATTGTCTCCTCGATACACAACTGGCGCACGTGTGTCGTACTGGCTCACAACTACATAGGCAAAGCTGTTTGGACGATGATGTTGATACTTGTCTCCTTCTTCATGCTTTTGCGTGAAACATTCAAAGTCGGCATAAATCACAAAAGGTGCTCGCTGTTGTTTAGCCACATTCTTGAACTTGATGAAGGGTTCCTTGGGAAATGATAAACGTTGTGCTCCATTCTTGTCACACACTTCACGATGTTTATCTAAAAGATCTTGTCGTACAAACCCGTGAAGACAGTTGAAACAATAAAAATATGTACCCTTATGCTTTGATCGATAAGACATAAGTCTGCTAAAATTCTTGATGAGGCAGTAATGCCTCGTCTTGTCATTGCTAATCAGAAGTAAGTTGATTTCTCTCACACTGACGTTTCGACTAAGTTGTATTGGAACAACTACATCTTGTTCATATCCAAACACGTTGATGGCTACATCGTTCTCCTTTTCAAACTTTGGAATGTCAGTAATTGGTGTCGGAAATGTCATACCCTCTACCTTTAGTTCCTTCTCAAATGGTTTGTAATGATTCACGCGATTTGGATTGTTGTCATGAGGGTGAAGGTAAGCCAATACTGACCATAAGAAACACTTGTTATCATCATCATTCTTAATGTTTATCACACCCTTTGTTTTCTTCACTTTCTTCGGTAGTGGAATAAAACTACTCGCTTCTAGAGGCACCAACGTAGCTGTATGTACTTCAATGTATAGTATGTTATCCAATACCCAGCCAGAGCCTTGTCGCTCATGTTCGTCAAACTTGGTAAATAATTCTTTATAGGCTTCTGGTAGGTCCTTCTCAATATCTGCTGGATTGTATGCTGCATATGTTGGACTGCTGATAAATGCATTATCCACTTGTTCTACCATAACACCTTCATCATTTGCTGTCAGTTTCTTGAAACGTGCATGCACGACAATGTACCATTTCATTCCATGATTTAAGGTCTCCAACAAATGTGTCTTGATACGGTTCTCTTGCTGTCGCATTTCAAGCAGTAAATCTGATCCATCCTCAGATTCAAACCGTTTTTCCTGCGCGTTTTCACCAAGACTAACCCTTCTACCTCTCCCTACTTGTCCTGTCTTTTGTTTCTTTGAAACATGTTCTTGAGACACATTTTCCATCTCAGCTGGTTTACATGCATGTGCCTCAAAAGTATCCATAGATGGAAATTCTACATTACATTCCGCACACTGAACTGGACCGTATGGCCAAATGTCATCTTCTTCCATCTTTTCTCTCTTTGCTCCTTTCCCTTCATGTTTCACTAAAGTTTTCATCTCAGCTTTGCATGTATGTGCTTCAAAAGTATCCATAGATGGAAATTCTACATTACATTCCGCACACTGAACTGGACCGTATGGCCAAATGTCATCTTCTTCCATCTTTTCTCTCTTTGCTCCTTTCCCTTCATGTTTCACTAAAGTTTTCATCTCAGCTTTGCATGTATGTGCTTCAAAAGTATCCATAGATGGAAATTCTACATTACATTCCGCACACTGAACTGGACCGTATGGCCAAATGTCATCTTCTTCCATCTTTTCTCTCTTTGCTCCTTTCCCTTCATGTTTCACTAAAGTTTTCATCTCAGCTTTGCATGTATGTGCTTCAAAAGTATCCATAGATGGAAATTCTACATTACATTCCGCACACTGAACTGGACCGTATGGCCAAATGTCATCTTCATCCATCTTTTGTCTCTTTGCTCCTTTCATCTCAGCTTTACTGCATGTGTGTGTCTCATAAGTATCCATAGATGGAAATTTCACATTGCATTCCATACACTGAACTTGACCGTATGGCCAAATGTCATCTTCTTCCATCCTTTGTCTCTTTGCTCCTTTCCCATGCTCTTCACTTTTCATCATAGCTGGTTGTTGTTCCGTCAACTGCTGAAACTGAAATGCTGAAATGTAATCTCAGACATCACCCTTTTATACACACTCATACATAGACAGAATTTGCGTTCATTTCATAACAGAGGATGGCCCTTAAAAGGGCCGAAAGATGTTAGTAATTTGACGCTTCACCAGCAAGTCGGATTGCCACAGTCGCACTGGTATCTGTAAAACTGTTCCATGGAGAACGGTCGTCGCGAGCACTTGAACGGATGACGGTTATAGTAGCCAAAGTTTTTTAGTGTCGCTCCACACCACCAGCAGTCCGTGCATGGCTGCGGTCCTGGCAATCTCGCAGTAAACTTGTACCAGAGCAGTCCACCGCAAGTTTTGCAGCAGTAATGTCGTGGTGCATTGTGGTGCACCGGGCAGTTGTGTGGTTGACCTGGGTACTCCAACCATACCCAACACTTATAACACTCAGTCGTTAGCGTCACTGCCTTGCCGTTTCGCATCACTGTGATTTTACGATTTGTTGACATCTTGCTGCTTGTGTTGGGTAATGAAGCTGTAACCCACCTTTATATACTACTAGCGAACATCCTCGCATTATATGCTGATGGGGGGGGGGGTCCTTACTTCATGCAAGTATTTCGTGCTATCCCGGGGGGGGGGGGTCCCGAGTTTAGCTCGGCTAGGGGGGGGGGGGTCCTGAGGTTAGGTCGGCTAGGGGGGGGGGGGGGTCCCGAGTTTAGCTCGGTTAGGGGGGGGGGTCCGATCCTGACTTCAGGTGGTATATAACCCATGCTCATTTCAGTTTGGGCTCACACTCGCTTCCGTCAACATGGAGTGCTTCTTCGCGTTACATGATGCTCTCACCATTGCTGAAGTTAGAGAACTTCACCTGCCTGTCACACAGCCACAGGCACCGCCAGAAAGAGTCTACTTCTTCCAGCTGCTGCCGGACCCAGTTCATGGATCCATCATGTGTGTACCCGTCCTGTACAACCGTCAAGTCACGATTGGAAAGAGGCTCAGAGATATAGAGGCTGGTCACTATGATGAGGCGTTCTTTAGAACGATGATGCTAGGGGAGTCAATACCTTCGCGGTTGGAAGAAGAAGAGTACCCGGCCTGGGGGAGATTCTTCCTCCAGCAAGACTTGGATATTTGCTCAGGATGTGGGTGTATGATCTCCCCAGACCGGGTGCTGTCTGAGTGCAACCATCAAATGTGCCTGGTCTGCGCGGCGCACTGGACTCAACTGCTGGCGCTAAATGACTGCTACTCTGTGAGGTGCTTTACCTGCGGCATGCGAGGGGACCACTTTTTGTTCAACGGGCAACAGCTCACACATTGCAGTAGGCCAGTGCAGGACATTGTGACATTCTTTTAAACCGGGACCGGCAGCAGCAGGAGAAAAACTAACATCTCCTGGCTCTTTTAAGAGCCCACCACTGATACTGAAATAAGCGCTAATCGTGTCATGGTGTTAGTATGTATGTGTATGCATGAGAGTGTGGGAAATGCTTAAAAAAAATGGTTACCCGTTTGAATGGTCGTTTGAATGGTTGTTTGAATGGCCGCCCACTCTCCATATTACGTCATTATGACGTTCATATGACGTTCATATGACGTTCATATGACGTTCATATGACCTCCATATCACCTCCATATCACCTCCATATGACCTCCATATCACTTCCATAACACGTCCATAACACGTCCATAACACGTCATAATGACGTCACTGTTTTAGAAACCCCATGGGGCTTCTAAAACAACTCCTCACGTCATTATGACGTTCATGTGACGTTCATATGACGTCCATATGACAACCATATGACGTCCATATGACGTCAATATCACGTCAATATGACGTCAATATGACGTCACTGTTTTAGAAACCCTATGGGGCTTCTAAAACACCACGTGACGTCATTATGACGTCACTTCCTGTTTTAGAAGCCCCACTTTTACCCTACTGACTTGCAAAGAAGCGCATGAGGTCATTTGGTAACATCGCTTTTTGTTTGGGGGTGGGGGGGGGGGAGAGAGATTGTGTTACCTGGATCCATGGATCCGAATCGGTGTCGTTAGGCAGCCAGGCGCCGTGCAGAACACCCTCTAGCGTGTATGCGTTGATGGAAGGCACTGTGGGGACATCGCCGTCCGTGACGTCACGTGGCAATGCCCGTCTGCTTGACGTCACGTACGTTATGCCTTGCTCGCTTGACGTCCGACGGTGACACTCTGTGACAAAAAATACGACAGAACTTCACGTCCATTATTAATTTTATTCTTATTCTTATTCTTACAGCTTCTACTATTGCCACTACTACTACTATTGCCACTACTACTACTGCTACTACTGCTTCTGCTACTACTCTTACAACATCGCCACCAAGATTGCTAGTACCGCTAATATTATTATTATCATCACTGTAATTATTACCTTTTATTCGTCTTATTATAACTGCAATTATTATTATTATTTATTAACCCTATGCCTGCTTTATTACTAAGAGTTATTATTTATTTATTTATTTATTTTTTTTTTGGTGGGGGGGGGGGGGGGGGGGGGAATTCGTGGTTTTGATTGATTATGCGACTTACGACACGTATAAGGTATATTATGCAAATTATGCAAATAGCTACAGCAGAGTACTGTTGCAACTTACCACTGGCTGCCTTCTGTACATAAGTGAACGACGGGGTATAACGCCCCGGTTTGGCATCGTCAGGGTTAGAATAGTGATAGCAGACTCCCTTCGCACTGTAAAAACCGGCGGCTCGGCATTCGCCTTAAATCAACACACAGTCAATTTTTATCTTCTTAAGTATAGAAAGAACTTCTTTGTAACAATCACGTAGTTTGGTTTAATTCATTGTGGAGCAATAAAAAAGATAGAAAGAAAGAAAAAACTGTTGCATCATTTAACTCATTTCATTTCCCTTTTACAATCGTCTAAAATTTTAAAAATCTTATGTCGCTGTAATCTGGATCCTGTGATATCATGATTTTCTCTATTTTATACTAATATGGGGGAAAAAGAACGACCATGATACGAGCATAGCAGGAGAAGATCCGTCACCTTGACATAACATGGCACATTGCTCCAGATCCTTAATGTTCGGCTTCTCGGTCCCGCCTTCCACCTCGTAGTCCTCATATCGTTCTGGAGCATACGTAAGTGTATTTGTTTATGTAACAGTGTCATCACTTCCCTCCCCCTAGCCCCCCTGCCCCCCCCCCCCCCGCGGGGCAGAGAAGGGGGTGGGGAATGAGGCTGCGGTGCGTGAGGCCCGGGAGGATGGTTGGGGGGGGGGGGTGTGGACGACGGGAACTTCTGAGAGGCAAAGGATTCATGAGCCATTTTTAAATTAAATTACTGTTCTGCTAAAATGAACAGGAATTTATAGGGCCTTATAGAAAGCATTAGTTACCTTGTCCATGAATTAAGCGTTCATGGTTTCTTCCTCTCCGTGAGCACCCGACGCCGTTCGTTTTTATTCTCGAGTCTTACCCATAAACATGCCGAACTGATCTCATTTAATAGACACCACTAATTCGTAAATGCACGAACTGAATCGCCACCCTCCGGAAGTGTTACCCATAAACGTTCAGGGAATATTGTTGTTTTATTAATGCGACTGGCGAATCAAAATTAAGAAGCCTATCTGGTTTATTCGGGTTAAGTCGTTCGTCTTCATTCCAAGGGGGCTGGTGGGAGGGGATGTTCGTATTCGATTTAGTTTCGAGTTGCCATAACAGGAAGCATATATTAGCCAAAGCAGGGAGCATGTATTAGCACTAGCAGGGAGCATGTATTATCAACATGCAGGGAGCATGTATTACCTTGTTGTCTCTCACACAGGAAGTGATCTACGTCGTGCGACCCACAATCCCTTGCATACAACGAGTGCGTCCAGTTGTACTTCTCTGAAATGTGCAGGTAAACACAAAGACCCTCATCACCTGCACAAAAAAAAACAAAAACAAATAAATGATAATAAATAAACAACTGAAGTAAATAAATGAATAAATAATAATAATAATAATAATAATAATAATAATAATAATAATAATAATAATAATAATAATAATAATAATAATAATAATAAAACAATTGCTTCATATAATACGGTTCGTACAGCAAACCTGTTGTTTCCAATATGTTTTAATTTATTTGAAATCATAAAATCGATTTATTTACTTAAAATCTAAGCAATTTAATCTAATCGCTTTTGCGATGTATTAGCAAATGTTGAGGCGATTTATTTCTTTCTGAATTACGGAAACAAATGTCACAGTTGAGGTGCTGTGAAGTGAGCTTAGTGTATTGTGCATTCCATGTTACGTCATGACGTCATAGTGACGTAACATTTACCGTTCCAGTCAAGGACACCATCATGGAGGTCACGTGGGTGTATCCTGCCCGCCGGGTACCAGCTGGGCACGCGGGCACGTAGCATCACCTTGCTTATACCATCCCGGTTGCCAGAAAGCCGGGCCAACCACAACCACAGCTGCTGGTTGTTTGTCAAATGCAGCTGGTTGGAATCGACCGAGAAATCCACCATAAAGTCGAGTATTGATCCGTGAGCATCGTACGCGTTTGCACAGTACTTCCACGGATCGTCATGACGACCAAGGACAAGGATAAATTGTTTGTTTCCCAGCTGCAGTGTTTGTGTATTCCCCTGGTTGCCTAGGAACATGGGAACATTTTACAAATAATTAAGTGGCTCTTCTTTGATTGGACAAAATCTTCGCTGATAGGTGTAATTCAAATGACACCAAATTTTTCCATATATGTTCGATAGATGTCGCTATTGACTGTGCGTTTAAGTTACAAGGAACTTTTACAAACCCCTGGCTGCTCTGCATGTTAAGTTTCAGATTGAAAATAGAAACTTTCCATCGCTTTCGTAACAATTGGAATACCAAATTCATTCAAAATATTTAATTTGGGTCTTTTAAATCTTTTGAAATTTAAAATGTTGACTTTTATTCAAAGAAAAAACCAAACATTGAAGACTTCGAAATCTTTTCTGCTAAAAGTGTTTTTCAGAATTTAAAACCTGTCAATATGTTTGTTGATTTATGAATAGGAAATGCGGAACTTACTTTTATCGCAACCAAATACATCCCACCGTAGTGCCATTTGTCCGTTCCACGTCTTGGGATATACCCGGATGTAGCGGGCGATAATTGGCGGTGTAAAAGTATTATACACAATGGTATTGCTGTCACTGTTACCACTGAAAATCATTGGATTACTGGTATTGTCAAGGACGTCATCAAAACGACCTATTAAGGCCATACTGTACGTCACGCGATAAGTCTTTACCCAATAATTCTTATCTTGGCAACCTTGGGTAGCTATTTTATCCAATCGACGAATATATCCCAAATCAGCCTGAATATAGTGATCACGACCCCAGTAACGCATACCAGAGTACACGTAACGCATATGATAGTGCCAGGGCGACCACGCCCCTATGAGGTTATTTTTAGCAACGCTGTTGAGTTTAGACTGCGATGTCGGAGCGTTTGATCTGGAGCTAGAGGCTGTGAGAGCGCTGTCGGGTAGATCTGCGATATAAGCCCTCGATAACTGGCAGGCTACAAACAAATAAAAACATCACTTTTCGTTCCATCATATTCACTTATTGTTGAAATATTTCCTGAATTTATTTACTGACTCGTGTGGGAGTAGTTGAGAAACGAGAGAACTACCACACTTTGTGACGTCATAATGACCCCCCCCTGGTCAAGAATCATATAGCATGGGACCCCCCCGGGTTCTCACTCTGAGGACCCCCCCCCGGGTTCTCACTCTGAGGACCCCCCCCGGGTTCTCACTCTGAGGACCCCCCCCCCCGGTCAAGAATCATATAGCATGGGACCCCCCCGGGTTCTCACTCTGAGGACCCCCCCCGGGTTTTCACTCTGAGGACCCCCCCCCCGGGTTCTCACTCTGAGGACCCCCCCCCCCGCCATTTTTTTTTTTTTTTTTAATATATATATATATATATTTTTTTTTTTTTTAACATAATTAGTCAAACGTATGTATGTCATTATCAGATCGTTCAACAGAGAAGTCGTAATGGCTCACTGGTTAGAGCGAACGACTAGCAACCTAAGAGCCCCGGGTTCGGTTCCCGGCTGGGACAAAAAATTTTTTTTGGTTATTTTTAGTTTTTGCTCATTTTTATGACTCTGTAACATTATGTGACAACATGTGACTGTGACATCATGTGACATTATGTGACTCTATGACTTTTTAAATTTTTTTTTATTATTATTATTATTATTATGATAATATTTAATTAGTCATATTTCAATGGTTTCCCCATTGCAATAACTACACATAGCATAAGTGCACTCGTTCAGAGTGTGGAGGAAACCGATCGATAAAATTTCAGAGTGCACTCGTTCAGACCGTGGGAACGATCGATAAATTTGAAAACATCAAAGGCCTAGACCGTGGGAACGATCGATAAATTTGAAAACATCAAAGGCCTAGACCGTGGGAACAATCAATAAATTTGAGAAGGAATGGGATTTTCCCTACGTTAAGTCTAATGTTATGTTTTAAGTTATAGTAGTTGGAAAATGACACTTCTAAAACACATTTAACAAATGTAGTTTTTTGATAACATATAATATATAAAATAAGTTTGAACATTTTAGCATACTACTTATTTGAATATTCTAAAGTCATAGTAGTGGAAAAATGGTGGTTCTAGACCAATTTTAAAAAATTTTGTTTTTTGACAAAATATGATGTATAAAATAAGTTTAAACATTTTACAATGGTGTAGTAG
>CATKHT010000132.1:0-33436 GCA_949752745.1 Protula sp. h YS-2021 | reverse complement strand
TTCATATCAATGTTTCCAACATATCTTGTGTCACATAATTAAGGTCTCACATGCATAACAGAGAGCTTTGCATAATAAATGGCATCCTGTTTATTCGTTAATGGAAAGGATTTTTTTTTAATTCGAGGCTTAAGGGAAAATATTCTGCTTTTTGAATACAACCGATCCCCTACTGATCGATCCCCTACTTATTGATCCCCTACTGATAGTGAGCGCGGTGGTTGAGGAACGAACCGTTCAGTTCCGTGATTATCTACATGTTTTCGTATTTATTTGTATTTTATATGACGAAAAATAAACTATAAAAAGCAAAACAAATTTTATTTCTCAAATCAGTCAATTATTTCTATATCAAAAATTAAACTAATGACATCAGTGATTCAACCTTCACTTTTCAATCTTTGATATGCAAATCAAATTACTGATAGCAATAATTCAATTATTGATTTCAAAAATATCAGAAATTATTTTATTGATATCAAAAATATAATATTTTTTCAAAAAGTCAACATGAATATCAAAAATTAAATTTATAACAGTAACGATTATTTTTGAATGTGAACAATTAATTTTTGATATCAATATTTCAATTTGTGATATAACATTAATTGTTTATGCCAAAAATTGTTTACTTACATAAAAATAGAGCAATAAATGCCAAAAACGTGAAATGTTTGCAACTTAACGACTTTAAAACTGGAACAGCAGTAATATCTTTAAGAGATTAACAACTGTGAAAAATATTCTTTGATGTTTTTTTTTTTTAAATTGCCATATCTATTAATAGAAGTGGGTTATGTTGGGCGAATATTTTGGGCTTAACTGCACAATGCTGTCGCATAAATTTAATGGCTACTCGCACGTTGTGCTCTGTGCGCGTTGTACCTTTATGCGCACTTTAGAAATCACAACAAAGGTTTATTTATATATAAAATTAAAGTCATCAGAATAAGCACATGACCTTGCTGTTTTTTTTTAAATATAAAAAGGTTCATGTGTGCAGGAAGGAGGAAGGAAGCAGTCACGCTGTTACTTATGGAGAAAAGTAAAGTATGTTGGTTGTATGAAAATCCTTGCCATTGCCGTAAGAAGTGATTGTAAAAATTTCAGCTACCTTTAAAAAGACAGCCTCCTCCCCCCCCCCCCCCCCCCCCTCACTCCAACTTCAGAAAATGGCATTAACATAATATAATGTAAACTATTTATGTAGATCTATATCAGTGATATTTTGTCCAACATTTCTAGCCCAATTTGGGTCCCTGTGGTGGGGGGGGGGGAGGGGGGGGGGAGCGCCTTGCTATCATATGTGTTACAGGGTATGTCCAAATTACGTCGAGAACAGGGGGTATTTGGGGGATTAAAATGGAGGGGGGAGTAATTTTTATTCAGTACTCCTCGCTTATGAAAGAGAAGGGGAAAACCTTCCTTGAGAACTGTACTCCGCGTTTGGTTAAGAAAAGGGGTGTTACTTCCAAATTATACTCCGCGTTTAGGGGTTATTTTTAAAAGGCATGAACACGCATGGTCACCAGTTGGTATGCGAGTGCCTTCCCCCCCCCCCACCCCCACCCCCACCCCCCTCCATTCCCCTCTCCTGAGGTTATGGGCAAGATACAAACATACGATGAGGATTCAATGGCGAGTACAAATAGGACTGGTGTGTCTGTAGGGGGGCGGGGGTGGAGGGATTACTGCGGAGGGCGGGAGATTATTGCGGGGGATGGAGATAACTGCGGGAGCGGGAGATTTCTGCGGGAGACGTGGGAGGGATTACTGCCGCTTGCGGGAGATTACTGTGGGAGGAAAGGAGATTACTGCGGAGGGCGGGAGATTACTCCGGATGCAGGGAGATTACTGCGGAGGGGTTGAGGCGGGGCGGAAGATTAGTGGGGACGGCAGAAGATTGCTGCGGGGGCGGGGGAGGGATTACTGCGGAGGGCGGGAGATTACTCCGGATGCAGGGAGATTACTGCGGAGGGGTTGAGGCGGGGGCGGAAGATTAGTGGGGACGGCAGAAGATTGCTGCGGGGGCGGGGGAGGGATTACTGCGGAGGGCGGGAGATTACTCCGGATGCAGGGAGATTACTGCGGAGGGGTTGAGGCGGGGGCGGAAGATTAGTGGGGACGGCAGAAGATTGCTGCGGGGGCGGGGGAGGGATTACTGCGGAGGGCGGGAGATTACTCCGGATGCAGGGAGATTACTGCGGAGGGGTTGAGGCGGGGCGGAAGATTAGTGGGGACGGCAGAAGATTGCTGCGGGGGCGGGGGAGGGATTACTGCGGAGGGCGGGAGATTACTCCGGATGCAGGGAGATTACTGCGGAGGGGTTGAGGCGGGGGCGGAAGATTAGTGGGGACGGCAGAAGATTGCTGCGGGGGCGGGGGAGGGATTACTGCGGAGGGCGGGAGATTACTCCGGATGCAGGGAGATTACTGCGGAGGGGTTGAGGCGGGGCGGAAGATTAGTGGGGACGGCAGAAGATTGCTGCGGGGGCGGGGGAGGGATTACTGCGGAGGGCGGGAGATTACTCCGGATGCAGGGAGATTACTGCGGAGGGGTTGAGGCGGGGGCGGAAGATTAGTGGGGACGGCAGAAGATTGCTGCGGGGGCGGGGGAGGGATTACTGCGGAGGGCGGGAGATTACTCCGGATGCAGGGAGATTACTGCGGAGGGGTTGAGGCGGGGCGGAAGATTAGTGGGGACGGCAGGAGATTGCTGCGGGGAGCGGGAGATTTCTGCGGGAGGCGTGGAACGGATTACTGGAAGGGGGCAGGAGATTACTGCGGGGGGGGGCGGTGGGAGGGATTACTGCGGAAGGCGGGAGATTATTGCGGTGGGGGGTAGATTACTGTGGGTAGGGGGCGGGGAAGGGATTACTGCGGAGGCCGGGAGATTACTGCGGGGGGAGGGAGATTACTGTGAGAGGTGAGGGGAGGGATTACTGCGGAGGGCGGGAGATTGCTGCGGGGGATGGAAATTACTGAGGGGGAGGGAGATTACTGCGGACGGGTTCGGGGGATAACGTCTATTCCGAATTATAAAACAGTCTTAATAACAGTAAAAGCAGTAATAATAGTAATAGTAATAATAATAATTAACATAATAATCCGGTCAAGCGATGTCGAAACGAAATATCTGATGGGAAGGAGTCGCCTTCATTTTTTTTCAATCTGGGGTACTTCTGCTTTTGTCTTTAAATAAGTGAGGGCATGGATGTACAGTAAAACTCGGCTGTGCACACTTGGTATTAAGGACACCCCGGTATTACGGGCCCCCGGTATTATGGGCACCCGGTTTTATGGACACACCGGTATAAAGGACACCCCGAGATTGGGAACACCCTGGTATTACGGACACCCCAGTATTAAGGACACCCCGGTATTAAAAACACCCCGAGATTACGGTCACCCCGGTATTATGGACACCTCGGTATTAAGGACACTTCGGTATCATGGAAACCCCGGTATTATAGACACCCTCTGTTTTAAGGGCACGTTCTACCAGTCTGTTTTAAAATGAAATTGGCTTCTTTACGAATCAAACGTTTCTATTTTGGACACTTCACCATTCAGGACAATGGACATCTTTTTTTCCATAACTTTATTAATGCATTGAAATTGGCCCGCAATTAACTGACTTCGTTAACTGATTCAGTTAACTGCTCCCTTAGCAATCAGAACAATCGAACACTGAATTAATATATTTGACCGGTTTAATCTAACAAATTAGTCTAAAACTGTTTGCATGATATAGCTAATGAGCTGATTTTCTTCACTACGGTGCAGTTAGCTGTGCGGAACAGCTAGTTGGTGACCCCATTAGAAAGGTTTCGGTGTATTTATATTTGGGTGAGCTGACTGGTGTAATTTCCACACTTCCTGATAATATAATTTTCCCGCCAATACAATTTTCCCGCCAATAGCATTTTCCTGCATATGGGCGCCATATTGATACCTAGTGTTTGTTCGCGCCAGTAAGGCTCCCATAGCAACTGTCAATCAAAGGGGCATAAGTCGTAACATTTAGCAGTCTAGACTGAAATCTGTGACCCAAATAAATATTGTCTTGCCTCATATCAAAGCCATTATATTTTTATTGGTATTGCTCTCCAAGGGACCATTATATTTACTCAAACCGAGGAACGCGTCGCGTTGGCCGTTTGACCAGACTCAGTGACATGTCTTCGACGTTCCATGGGTTTTCTTTTTCACGCACGGTTTATGCCTTTCAAACACCGTGTTCAAATAACAGGGGATGGATGTTTCAACAACAGTTCCCTATAACAAATACCCTCCGGTAATATAACACGGGACGGCTCTTAGAAAATATATATAAGTAAATGGACCGCAGAAAGCAAAAGTGAGACTTCAGCATACTTTCGCTTTTCTTTCCTTTTTTCTTTTTAGTCTAACCAGGAGAGGAGCAATAAATTATTTTTAGAGCCTGGCCCAACATTGCTTGCGAACAAGATCTAACAGCACACCCAACGGTGTCCTTAACCTTTGGACCGTGAATAAATTAACTTCCTTGATTGATTTAAAACGACCAAAAAATACAACTGTACTATCGTCACAAACGGTCGCCAAACATGTGTTCACGACTTGATGAAAGATATGTTAAATATATGTTGGCTATATGTACATATTTTTTACCAGTTACCCTAAACATACATTATCCCATGTTCGGCTCTGGCTCTTGCCATATGTTGACTATATGCACACATTTTTACCATTTATCTTTAACATACATTTTCCCATGTTCGGCTATGCCTCTTACCATATGTTGACTATATGTACATATTTTTACCATTTAACGTTAACATGTACTTCCACATGTTCGGCTCTGGCTCTTGCCATATGTTGACTATATGTACATATTTTTACCATTTATCTTTAACATACATTTCCCCATGTTCGGCTATGGCTCTTGCCATATGTTGACTATATGTACATATTTTTTACAATTTACCTTTAACATGCATTTCCCCATGTTCGGCTATGGCTCTTACCATATGTTGACTATATGTACATATTTTAACCATTTACCGTTAACATGCACTTCCCCATGTTCGGCTTTGGCTCTTGCCATATGTGAATCGTATCACATGTCAGATATGGTCCATCACACGGCAACACAAACCCTCCATCACACGTCTCACTGACATTCTATAAGATACCTTTTTTTTACTTTTTATACTGCATCTATTATGAAACAAAAAAGAAACGTTGTTTTGAAAGAAAACATGACCACACATGATTAACATATGTTTATGTTTATGTTTGTTTCCTGATGTTTATATATGTTTATGTTTATTTCCTGATGTTTATATATGTTTGTGTCTATTTCTGATGTTTATGTATATCTATGTTTATGTTTATTTTCTGATGTTTATGTATGCTTATGTTTATTTTCTGGTGTTTATGTATATTTATGTTTATGTTTATTTCTGATGTTTGTGTATATTTGTGTTTATGTTGATGTCTATTTTCTGATGTTTATGTATGTTTATGTTTATGTTCATTTTCTTATGTTTATATATGTTATGCTTATTTTCTGATGTTAATGCAGGGTCTTGGGTTGTTTCCTTTGTTTCTTGCCTCCAGAGCACAATTTTGAGAACTATGGACCCGTATTACTGAAACTAACAGTTTAGTTCAGCTCTGCTGGGGCCATTGAGATTGTATTTAGTAGTGCTACCATCGCAATTAGTGCTTGTATGAAAACGGACTTGATATATTATAATTTACATAGCTTAACCTAAAACAGGTATTGACAGGTATTGACAGGTATTGACAGGTATTGACAGGTATTGACAGGGTGTAGTTGAATTAGCCATTCGCCGGTCACGTGCTTCGCATGACACACATGTCTTGATGACGTGATTCGTATGACACGTTCGCTTGCGGTCACGTACACTCTTGGCACGGTCATGTAGTATATATATATATATATATATATATATATATATATATATATATATATATATATATATGTATATATATATATATATATGTGTGTGTGTGTGTGTGTGTGTGTTTTGGCAGAGAAATAGTATTGAATTACCATTGTGTCCTGGTTTATTGGGTTTGGGAGATCAACATTTGTACCAAATAGTTTTTTTTTCAAACGTGTCTAAAAAGTCCAGTCCACATTCGGCTTATTCCTGTACTTTTGTCCTCTAAACGTCAGTGCCTGTTTTCCTGTTAGTCCTAATGGAATTTTATCTGAAAGCTAAAAAAACAAGTAATTTGGCGGGATGTGTTTTTTTTTTTAGTTTACAAAGATTTTGGTAGAAAATCAGCTATGTGTCATGTGTCATGTGTCATGTGACATGTGTCATGTGTCATAGACATTTCCGCATAGCCTTTTTACAGTACCTTTATGCCCTCAGTGGTCTTTGTGCGGTCGTCCGACGTACCGACGTACACACAAAAACAGACATAAACACGCAGATATAAATGTGTGTCTACACAGTGAGTTGTTGTGAATCAGATGAGATGTTTTTTTTTGGGGGGGGGGGGAGAATCCTAAATCCTCTAAATTTATTTATTAAATATATTTCCAAAAGTTGTCCGATACAGAAACATATTTTCTGTATCAGAAATGCATCGCTGAAATCTGATTCATTAGAAAATCAGTGAATTTCATTGGGAAAGCAATGCTTTTTGAAAATACTCAAATTTTGAAATTTAGTGTTCAAGTATTCTTCCAATAGCTTTGTGCTAAAGCTACAACATGTTATTTTCTATATCACTGGATACACATTGATTGATAAACGCCCCAGACAAACGCCTCAGACAAACGCTCCAGACAAACACTCCGGCCAAACACTCCAGACAAACGCTTCAGACATACGCCCCAGACAAACGTTCTAAGCAAAGGCTCCAGACAAACGCTTCAGACAAACGTCCCAGACAAACGCCCCATTTTAACACTAAGCGATAAATCTGGTCACCAAGAAATCGAAACACAATCCAGTAAAAATACATAAGCCTTGTTTATGTCTTTATTAATGTGAAAAAAATGCCTTGCATTCAGTATACCTCTGTTCATAAAGCTATATTTCTACGTTGGAGGAAAATAAGCAAAAGCCATTATTTTTACGCCTTAATAAATCGTTGTTTTTTTTTTATTTTCACAATGTGTTGGTCGTTAATAAATAATGTGCCGATTACTTGGTACATCCATTTCTTTTCCTCCTTTAAAAAAGAAAGGTATTTATTGACATCGAGAGCGCGACGATAAGGCTTCGACGTAATGGCCTTTCACGCATGCGTGTTACTCTACAGATACACATTCATGCAACAGAACAGACTATTCTATATCCCCGAATGACTCAGCGGCCAAACTATTTTAATGATTTAGAGCTTGGAAAGAGGCCAACATGAATTAATGTATATTCAGGCAGTTCATATTAAATAAAAGTTGGTACCAAGATTTTACACGTTTTCATGGAATGCCATTTTAACATTTAATGCTTATTTTTTATATCAAAATATAATTAAAGATATCAAGAAATCAATACAGATCTCAATAATTTATATTTTGCTATCAGCAATTGAATTTTAGATGGCACAAATTTATCTTTGAGATCAAAAAATCAAATTTACATACTTAAAAAATCTTAAGAGAGACACACATTTACATAAAATTTAACGAATCGTCAAGTACATTTTGGAGGTGAAAACTTGAATTATTGGGATCAATAATAACAACCCAATTTTGATATCAAGAATTGGTTCTTTTTTATACAGTAAACTATTTCAAGAAAGATTCTGTATACAAGGACCAGTCATTATTAATTGACAAATGTGTGCTTCTGAATTGTTTATTTAAAAAATAGACTGATTTTTTTATATCAAAAATCAATTTTGAGATCAAAAATCATTTGCAGATTTCAAAATACAAATTAAAAAAGTTTTTTTCTGAAATAACGATATCAGAAATAAATTCTCGACATCAATAAAAGGAAAATGACTTACTGAGCTCAAAATTGATATTTTGCTCTCAAATATTTCATTTTTGCTATCAAGAATTGAATTTTTGATCTCAAAAAAAGAAATGGCATGCCATGCGTTTTGGCATATGCAAAGAAGCATTAAAAATGTGCACTATTAGATAAGCGAGACCTAAGTATGTGTCTAAACCAGCAGAACTGACATGAAAAAGGAGACAACGTGACGTCACACAAAAAACAGGAGTTCTTGTGCATTCATATCGATATCTTGTGTTAAGACCCCCGGGAGGGGTGGGGGGGGGGGGAGCATGAAATTTTTATGTTGGGAGGGGGGGGGGCAATCACATGAAGCCGACTTCTGCAAAAAAAAACGACCCCTAACCATGGATTGCTCAGTTTGAAATAATATCTTCCTTTGTTTTGTGGGAAGGCACATAATAATATGATATCAAATGTCCGCCCCCCCCCCCATCCCTCCCCCTCCGCGGGTGTTCAGACTCTATTGCTATTTCTGAAGTCACTTTTTTATGAGATGATATCCATGTTTATAAGAACAAACGATGATGTTTTGTATTATGTCATTATTTCGGTTCACGTTTATTTCCATTATTGATCTTCAAATTTCAAATCAATCACATTTTCCTTAAATTCTGACCAATAAAAAAGCACTTCTTAACATTTCATAAACATCGCCCCTACTCATTTTTCCCCGTTGCTTTTTTTTTTTATTATTTGTCAATTTAGATAATTGAGTGGATTTGCATGATATGGTTCTACAGTGTAGGCATGACACCCTTAAGGAAAATTCCGTCTAGTTTACTTTGTAAATTTCTCTTTCTTTTTCTATACATTATTAACAGAAAATAAATATTTACATTTTATTGTGATGGTCGAATCGCATTTGCCTAAGAAATGAAAGCGTTATTCATATCTTTCAGGCTTTACCCTGCGTAAAATCAACATTTCTAGCTTAACTACATCAAGACGTTGGTTTACATACACAACAAATTGTACACAACAAATTGTATGGAATGCGGAGAGATTTATCAACAAATACGCACCCACTTAATAAAACTTCGGTTTTATAGAATTCTACTCGACAAGTTAACACTGCACAAACATGAAACTATGGCCCTTTACTTGTAATATCAACATAAAGGAAACCATGATTTAATCCTTGAAATAATAATATATTTTAAACTTTAGCGATATCGTGAAGATTGTGAAATCGTGTCCTTGACGGCCCATTCAATGGCAACACCTCTCGCGTTCGTAAGATGGAATTCACCAATAGAAACCCTTTAAATCGCAGTAAACTATACAAAGATTAACACAGAAATCTTAAAACTTATCGCGGGGTCGAGTTTTTTTATGAAAAGAAATAAACCAGGCAACGGGGGTGTCGTGGCAGGGGGAGAGGGGAAGGATGGGGGGGGGGGGGGGGTTATTACCGACAAAAAACAAGAATTGTGAAGCTGGATTGAAAGAGCGGTGCAAGAGGCAAAGAGTGCTTGATCACGTGACAGGCACGTGACCCATGAAGGCAAGGAGTTATCGAATCTCGTCTGAAAAAAAAGCCTCACTCCTCACATACTTGTACTGAGTCCACACAGCATGATTTTCTCATCTTCTTCATAACTATACAAAAAAACTCTTTTTCTTGTTTTTTTTTTCATCTGCTGATTTTAAATTGGTCTCAGACAACATGATACCCAAATCCAGTGTCTATTCATATTTCACATTCACGGCAGAATAAAAGAAGATTATAAGAAAATCTCTGAATTCTTTCAACTCAAATAATAATGATAATAATAATAATAAAATAATAATAATAATCGCAATCTAAATAATACTTAAGAAGGCACATTGTGTCTGTTCTGCTCCTTTTTCAAAATGGCTGCCAAAAAAATAGTGTCGATATATATCTCGATAATCATAGAAAATTACTAAAAAAAACCATTAGTCATCAATAACATATAGAGATAAATTAGAGTTTCGATTCAGTTTATACCAATAAATATTTAATCGTGATTATCTCTATTATGCGTATGACTGTGAGGCACGGAATATTTATTCATTTTCCAAAAGGGTCCTCATTATGAGACAGAGAGTTTTCAGGAAATGAACTGGCCCACAGTGTCTACTCTGTCACAACAATAACTACAAGCACTGGAGAAATAATCTAAGTCATTTACTGTTAAAAACATTGCGGGGGGAGGGGGGGCGGGGGTAAAATCCAAAAGACAAGGAGTAATTTCCATGTGATCGTGCGACATTACAACCACAGGTCTATGGTATATACTGATTACAGGACCATTCTAAGACATCTTTGTGCATGGTATTTCTGCTCTGTCTCGTCAAACAGCTTCTCAATGTCAAACAACTTCTCAATGTCAAACAGCCACTCAATGCCAAACAGCTTCTCAATGTCAAACAGCTACTCAATGTCAAACAGCTTCTCAATGTCAAACAGCTACTCAATGTCAAACAGCTTCTCAATGACAAACAACTTCTCAATGTCAAACAGCCACTCAATGCCAAACAGCTTCTCAATGTCAAACAGCTACTCAATGTCAAACAGCTTCTCAATGTCAAACAGCTTCTCAATGTCAAACAGCTTCTCAATGTCAAACAGCTTCTCAATGTCAAACCGCTACTCAATGTCAAACAGCTTCTCAATGTCAAACAGCTTCTCAATGTCAAACAGCTTCTCAGTGTCAAACAGCTTCTCAATGTCAAACAGCTTCTCAATGTCAAACAGCTTCTCAGTGACAAACAGTTTCTCAATGTCAAACAGCTACTCAATGTCAAACAGCTTCTCAGTGGCAAACAGCTTCTCAATGTCAAACAGCTTCTCAATGTCAAACAGCTTCTCAATGTCAAACAGCTTCTCAATGTCAAACAACTTCTCAATGTCAAACAGCTTCTCAGTGGCAAACAGCTTCTCAATGTCAAACAGCTACTCAATGTCAAACAGTTTCTCAATGTCAAACAGCTACTCAATGTCAAACAGTTTCTCAATGTCAAACAGCTTCTCAATGTCAAACAGCTTCTCAGTGTCAAACAGCTTCTCAGTGTCAAACAGCTTCTCAATGTCAAACAGCTACTCAATTTCTGGCCTTGTCTTTGTCATACACAATGACACAAAGCACCTCGCACACCATTACTTCGTACCAAGTACTTCGTTTCATGATTTTCTTTCTTTTGGTTGAAAATTTATTTTTGCAACCTAAAGACAATATGGTGTAGATTGTTAGCATGCAGAGACGGACTTATGTTGATGTCTTATCACCCGCACTCTCACCCCTATCCCACCTACGGTATCAACATTCCTGTAATATAGTCTACTCCCTATAAAGAAACACAGTGTACTTTTGGGTTCAAACTGAGTTTAACGGGGCAGTAATAAGGCCAGTGAATTCCTTCACAAAATGTGTTAAAAGGTTCAGCAAGTCAAGGAAGAATATGAAAAGGTGATGCAATGTATCCCACTGAGAAACCATGGAATTTCCCATGACATGTCCTATGGACTTTACAGTGTAAACAAGTGCGGAAAATCAAAGCAATAAAAAAAAATAATCACTGCAGTTGTTTATACGTGAGAAGCTTGTCCTCAGGTCCAGCAGAAGACTATTCTATCCCCGCAATAATTACTCAATCAAGCATTTAAATACGCAACAATACGCAATAGAAGTAATCCTACTGAATGACTGAACTCTTGTCTGGGTTAGGACGTGCCTTATCTACAGCGTGATAAAAACCTCTATCGGAAAGTTATTCTATCCCAAAAATGATTACACAACTAAGGATTTAAAGACACGAGAGAAATACAATATAGATAATTCTATTGAATGATTGAACTCTTGCCCGGATTAGGATTGACGTTGTTTATTCACAGCTCGACACACATTCAGCTATACATTGGTTCAAATTTTTTAATTCAAAACCGACATTGTAGCTCTAGAACGCATTTTAATTGAATGATGTGGCGTCTCCCAGCAACCGAAACAACAAGAAGAGGGATCGTTTCCATGGCAAAGAGGAATATTTTTAGCCGATTTGAATCTTCAGTTTAGTTACATTTCGGCTTCCTTCATACTCAAATAAACTTTAGAACATTGCTTATTTGGAAAGAGGGATAAGAATTCTACACTTACCGCATTGGCCAAATTATCGTCCATTTCACGCGTCATCATACTTTGTTCATATGTAGGCGGGGGACCAAGCTGCTTGACATCTACGCCCCTAGCAGACAGGACAGAGCCAGACCTGGGTTCTGAGGCCGCCACACTGTTTCTGCGTGCAAGCATCGGTTTCCTTCTAAAAATTAATATAACCAATATTGATCTTTATTACATTCTTTGATGATCAAGGAACAAACTCAAAAGGCGGCTTATATGTGTGTCACCAGTATTGATCTTTATTACATTCTTCTTCGCACATAATATCAGCAAGTCATCAAAGTCAGCAATTGAAAATCCAAGATGGCGGACGTTGTGCAATGACAAGATGTCTGTCACGGTATTGGTCTCAAAGCTCAATTGTGACCTGACATGCGGTGTCGGCTCAACCTTGTCCTTTTTTGTCCATCTTACATTTTCTTCTGTGTTTGTTCTTGTGCATCTTATACTTTGTTTTTAAAGTCCAATTGCTTTTTTTTAATTGTTGGCATTTTTTTAAATTATTTTGGTTTTATTGTTGTTTGTTTACTTGCAGTGCATAGCAGGCGCTTTCCGGACCATTTAATTGATATCCAAGTTTAGCTTTCTATTTAAACACATAAGCCGTCTTTTGAGTTTGTTCCTTGATATTTTTGCTATAATATAAACCTTCCATCAGTTATGTCGAGCTTTGAATCACTGAAGCACTGTTGGAACTTATAAAGAATTCGGAAGAACACAAACTTATTGAAATTTATTTTTACTATTTCTCTGTGTTGCGATCGTGGAACTGCAAGACTGAACACTCTTAACATATAAAGATAACCTACTGGCTCTTTTTCTTGCAGAGGCAGACAGTCACTACAATGATCACTGCTATCGCAACCACTACCAATACCACCGCTATGATTATCGACGTTTCTTTATTCGAATCAGAGCTTTTCTTGCCACCCGTTTCTGCAACGAAAAGAAAACGAAAGCCTAGAGTCTTTTAAATTATTTTGAGTAGTGTGATTTATTTTGAAACAGGGAATCACAATAAAGTTAAGTGCTCCAAAACAATTATGGTTCTATACTGCTTACCATTGCGCTGTATGCTGCTTACCATTGCGATGTATGCTGCTTACCATTGCGCTGTATGCTGCTTACCAGTGCCCTATATGCTGCTTACCATTGCGCTGTATGCTGCTTATCGTTGCCCTCTATGATGCTTACCGTTGCGCCGTATGCTGCTTACCATTGCGCTGTATGCTGCTTACCATTGCCCTATATGCTGCTTACCATTGCCCTCTATGATGCTTACCATTGCGCCGTATGCTGCTTACCATTTCACCGTATGCTGCTTACCATTGCGCTGTATGCTGCTTATCGTTGCCCTCTATGTTTCTTACCATTGCGCTCCGTATTTAGCTTGTAGGAGGTTTATAACAAATCAATTTCTTAATCAATTAAAGGCCTTATTTATGAACAAAAACAAGCAAATATATTTCTTTATTTTACTAGGCTATCAAAAAATACAAGTGAGTGACATATAGGGTTATCTGAGCTGTCAATCATACAACTGAATGTCACATTCGGTTATTTGAGCTGTCAATCGTACAAGTGAGTGACACATACGGTTATCCAGCTTTCAATCGTACAAGTGAGTGACACATACGGTTATCTAGCCGTCAGTCACACAAGTGAGTGTCACATTCGGTTATTTGAGCTGTCAGTCGTACAAGTGAGTGACACATACGGTTATCTAGCCGTCAGTCACATAACTAAGTGACACAAAGGGCTATCTCAGCTGTCCATCATACAAGTGAGTGTCACATACGGTTATCTGATCTGTCGATCATGCAAGTGAGTGACACGTACGGTTATCTAAGCTGCCGATTACAGAAGTGAGTAAGTGACACATACGATTATCTGAGCTGCCGCGATTGCCACCGTCATCGTCATCGTCGTCATCATCATTGTCGTCGTCATCGTCATCATCATCATCATCGTCATCGTCATCGTCACCTGTGTTACCGCCACCCGTACCTGTAGCGTAGTATGAGTTGCATGGTTTAAGAAAATTTATTTTAACATTGACACCAAAACTGGGTTCTGTACTTGTGCCATAAGGACCATAAATAAAGTACATCCGCACAGAATTTCGACGTTTTGAGTGCTTTTACCCCTGTATGCACAGTTTGTGACTTTACCCTTTTGACACACGTTCCTCCACTCCCCATTTCTATCATGTTTCTTGCGCGCTCATACACATTGCAGCATCTTAATTACTGGAGCAAAACAAAAAAAAAATAAGGATGGGCACCTGTTGCAAGAATGCAATCTGTAGCATTAGTGGATCCGAGGCTGTCCGTTGTGTATCCGGCATGACATACGTCACAGCTTGCCTGTCCTTCTGATTCCTGGTACTCTCCAAGCGGACACAGCGTACACTCCACGCCGTCACCGTACGACCCAGGCGGACAGTTAACTAACACACACAAAAAAAAATAAATTACCTTAAGAAACCACCCTTAGAAACGTGATAGCAATCACATGACTGTTGTGGCATTTTACCTCGAAAGGATTAAAATTCATTGGGCGATTTAGAAGAAGAGGGATGGACAGTTTCGACGCTGCAACTGTCTCATTAACGGACTTCGGTTTCCAGGCAACACAAAATCCATCTCTTATTATAGAAATCTAAAATATTTTAAACTTGGAAAACGGTTTTCAAGTAGCTTAACTCAAATCATCTTTATCCCTTAAGCACTGCAGACATGTCAATATATTTTAAAATCGATATTGATATTTTGCACATACAACCTATGTCCGTTTTTTTCTGTATTTATAGAGGATAAATTTGCTTTAACATTGATATATGTAGAAAGCAACGACGCAGGAAGAAGAAATAAGCAAAGTGACACTTACTACAGAATAGATAAAAGACGCTTTCTCCAGGAGAGCATTCGAGATTGCCATCGACGGAGAATGATTCGACATTCGCTGAATATCCTTGTGAGTTGACAGTAATTGTCAAGCTGCCGTTATGCACGGATTCGTTGATTGCCAGCGCGTACTCCTCCAGTTGTACGATAAACCAGGCGACATTCACCAACCCTTCAGCAGCTAGCAAAAATAGCAGCACTTGTTAAGATGGGATATTTTTATGACTTTGTTCATTGAACCATGTGGTTAAGCCATGGTTACCTGTTTACAATAGTTCTTGCAAACAGAGCAGCAGTTCAATATTTTATTTGTGTTCAAAGACTTCAGAAGACTGCAGCATATGTCCTTGCTTAAAATTAATCTTTAGAATCATTTTTAATGACAATGTGTTCAGTAAATTATATCAGCATTAACCGCCCGTTTCATTTTCATGAACCAAACGGCTTTACACAAAGCGCACCTGTTTCATTATCATAGACGCCATCTTGCAGATAATCAAATTCTCCAATGTCCCCTTCTATGGTGATTGTTATAGAAAGCGTTCCACTTCTTTTCTTTCTTCTGTCACCTTTAAGTTGTAAAACACTCTACTAGGGCTCAAAAGACAACCGTCACACATCCAGCTATCTTCGATATAGAAACAAACGTTCTAAACCCTCATTAAAAGCTCAAGCCAGTAGCGAAGGTCGACGGCGTGCTACTTAAATGAATAGGTCCGCCATGCCAATAGTATATCACATTGTTGATGTAATAATTACATTAATATTATAAAAGAAATGGGTAATTAAAGAGTTGTTTGTATTTTTCTCGTAAAAAGTATCCACTAACTGTGACGTCAATTTATGCATTGTTTGAGTTACCTTCCGTCACAGAAACATCAATGGTACATTGTTCGGTACCGATGCACGGTACATGATCCGCTGCCAGCGTGGTCATGCTGTCAATGATTGCTGTTTCCTCCGCGTTCGTTACAGCAGGTGCGTCAAATCCTACGCCCACTGATTGGCTGAATCGTGTCGGAAATCGAGATGCTAAAACAGCGATGTGGTTTTCATATATGCAACACGTAATCATCAATATACATTCAAGTGAATACCTACAAATACTTTTTAATGATCGAGTACTGCATGTCTAAAATAGATTATTACATTAAAAGCTCTTGTTTGAACTGAACTGGAGAACTACGAACTGATATTGCTTGGTCTTAGAACGAACAGTACAACAACGTTGCAAACTATATAAATATGCAATTAATAAGAAATCAAAGCGACCCAGGCTTATATTGTGTACCTATTGTGTGCATATTTAGTGCCTTTTATGTGTATATTTGGTGTCTTTTGTGCAATATCTTGTGCAAATTGTGTACACATTGTGTGCATATTGAGTGCATATAGTGTAACATTGTGTGCATGCCTCTGTTAACTCGTACCGGAGCACTTTGGCAAATCGTTGAAGGGCACAGCAGGACTCCACGTGTGGTTGGTTTCCGGGCTGCATGTCAGAGTAGAGGGGTAGGTCTGCCTTGTTGTTCGGCCCTCCTGGCACGATATTGTGCATCGTTTTGTGTTCCCGGTCTCCTCACACGCCATTCGCGTACCGTACGGAGTTCTTCCCAATTCCAGGCATTCTATTTATTATTTAAAATAAAAATATAACTTAAACATTAAAGTATGTGGTTGACCACTTACACGTTTAGATTAACAGCTTTTGGGTCCGTACGATCTCAGGTTATGCTGTCGCTAGTACGTTAGATTATGGCAGTTTAGATTTTAGTATTTGTTCTTTCTCAGGGTACTCATAACATATGCTACCATTAGAAACTTAGATTTCGATGGTCTACATTTTGGTAACTTCTCAGGATATGCTACCATTAGCAGTTTAGATTTTGTTAGCATGGACTTAAAATGATAAAATCAACTCTACTTCATACTATGCCATTTTAACGAAATAAGTCACAGAGATTAGTGCAGAGGTCATTCAAACATAACCTGGGCAAGCGGCCTCCTAGCAGATCTGTGTAATGACGCCATTCAGACAATACCTGTGAAAAGCTGCCTCGCAGCAGGTCTGTGTTGTGATGTGATTGAGACATTACCTGGGCAAGTGGGCATGTGGCAAACTTGTGTAGGAACGTCATTCAAACATTACCTGGATAAGCGGCCTCGTAGCAGGTCTATGTTGTGACGTCATTCTGACATTACCTGAGCAAGAGGCCTCATTGCAGGTCTGTGTTGTGACGTCATACAGGCATTACTGGGCAAGGGGCCTCATTGCAGGTCTGTGTTGTGACGTCATACTGGTATTACCTGGGCAAGCGGCCTCCTCGCGGGTCTGTGTTGTGACGTCATACAGACATTACATTGGCAAACGGAAACAGACCAGTCTGTGTTGGGACGTCATACAGACATTACCTGGGCAAGTGGCCTCCTCGCAGGTCTGTGTTGTGACGTCATACAGACATTACCTTGGCAAGCGGCCACAGACCAGGTCTGTGTTGGGACGTTATACAGACATTACCTGGGCAAGCGGCCTCCTCGCAGGTCTGTGTTGTGACGTCATACAGACATTACCTTGGCAGTTGGCCATAGACCAGGTCAGTGTTGGGACGTCATACAGGCGTCACCTGGGCAAGGGGCCTCGTAGCAGGACTGTTGTGACATAATACAGACATTACCTGGGCAAGCGGCCTCATCGCAGGTCTGTGTTGTGACGTCATTCAGACATTACCTGGACAAGCGGCCTCCTCGCAGGTCTGTGTTGTGACGTTACTGCCCTGGCAGTAGTTGCCGTAGATGTTAGGTGAGGGGCTGTCACAGCGCCTGTAGCGGTGTTGCTCTCCCTCCCCACACGACGTACTGCATGCCGACCATGAACTCCACTCTCCCCACCCTCCGTCCACTTTTGAAAGTAAATACATTCTTAAAGTATTATTATTTTATATTATATCATTTATATTTAAATTAGGGAGCTTGTAATATTAACTAATATTGGAAAATAATCAGAAAACTAATATGTAATTAATAAAAGGTGGTTTAATCTTGTTGTTACGTTTCATACCTTTTTGGTGCTGGCACAGGTCCCCGGCATACAGCTCTCTACACTGGCACACATAATCATCCTCGCCTCCCCCACTTGGCACACAGGTGGCACCATGCTGGCACACGTGCTCATCACAAGGGTCAGGTGGCACGTCGCAGTTAGTGCCGGAGTAACCCCCGGAACAGTGGCACTGGTATGAGCCGTCACGCCTCACGCACACGCCCCGGGAGTTGCAGGGATCCGTGGAGCAAGGTCCTCCAGGGATTACTAGGCAACGAGACAAACAGGGCGTTGCTAATGCCGCCGAATATGAACAAGAGAAACTGTAAACTATGGAGTCTAAACTATTCTCGCAATAACCTCGATCACGTGCAGACACTCTACTGAAATGACAATGAAGACATTTGATTTTATTGACACTCCCCCGCCCTTTCGCCCCCCCTCCCCATCCACTCTCCTCCCACACACAGGCACATTAAAAGTGTGAGGATACAAAAAACAACAAAATTTAACCAAACCAAACTCACTTTGTGTAGTGCAATTCAGTAGGCTATCCGCTCCGATGTTGGACGTGTTTGAGCCTGTGGGGCATTCGTCACAGCTTTGTGCCATGACGTCATATTTATGTGTTCACGGGGCAGGGAGCGCATGGATACAGGCCGTCGGTGGAGTAGCTTCCTGGTTCACACATGGCTACAAGCACCGAGTCATACACCAATCAAAATACTCCAAATAATTAAAATGAAATCTCATTTTTATAACTATGAAACTCTGGCTGCTATTTTAGATTTAGACATATTCAAAGAATGCTAAATTTAAACATTTGACTGGAGCTTAAAAGGTAGAAAACTATGTTTGTGTTATAAATCATTTTCCAATATTGAATGGTCAATTGAAACACGTCTCCTGCTTCTGAAGCGGCTCCCCGGGACAGGACCACCCTTTGATAGGACCACCTGGGATAGGACCATCCTAGGACAGACCACCCTTTGATAGGACCACCTGGGATAGGGCCGCCCTCGGATAGGACCACCCTTTGATAGGACCACCTGGGATATGACCACCCTTTGATAGGACCACCTTTGTTAGGATCACCCTGAGATAGGTCCACCTGGGATAAGACCACCCTTTGATAGGACCACCTGGGATTGGACCACCTGGGATAGGATCATCTGATATAGGACCACCTGGGAAAGGACCACCCTTAGATAGAACCATCCTGAGATTGGACTTCCTGTTAAAGAACCACCCTTAGATAGGACCACCCTGAGATAGGACCACCCTGGGTTAGCACCACTCTGCAAGTGGAGCCACGTTTCCAAGTTTCATTCATTGTGCTTGCAATTATAACACAAAAACACCCCCTCCCCTACTCCCTTAAACAAAAGAACGAGGGCCGGAAGTCGAACCACTTCCGTTCACTCCGACTGGTGATCCTATCTCAGGGGTGAGGGGAGGGGGAGGGGGAGGGGGTTATACAGTAGTTTGTAGGGGTTACGTACGAACAAATTCCTCCATGCTTCGGCTCCAGGATAGCCACGAGGGTAATCTATCCAGTAGTTTTGTATGGGTTACTTATGGACACATTCCCCCGAGCTTCGGGTTCCGGAATAGCCATTACAGTAGTTTATACAGCAGGTTTATGTGGGTTACTTGCGTACACATTCCCCCGAGCTTCGGGCTCAGGAATAGCCATTACAGTAGTTTATACAGCAGGTTTATGTGGGTTACTTGCGTACACATTCCCCCGAGCTTCGGGCTCAGGAATAGCCATTACAGTAGTTTATACAGCAGGTTTATGTGGGTTACTTGCGTACACATTCCCCCGAGCTTCGGGCTCAGGAATAGCCATTACAGTAGTTTATACAGCAGGTTTGTGTGGGTTACTTACGGACACACTCCTGCACGCTTCGGGCTCCGGAGCGTTTCGTTGAGTAGCCATCAGGGCAGTCCATACATTGCAGGGCGCCGTCGGCGTCCTGGTAAGTACCCACGGGGCAGTCAGTACAGTTCTCATTCTCTATACTGTAGTAAGTACCCGTCGGACAAGGCTCTGTAAAGCAGATTAATGGCGTGTCTAGAAATTAATGAAGGTACTGAGGCATAAAACGATATATTCTAATGGGGGGGGAGGAGGAGGGGGAGGGTAGGGGGGCGTGTGTTACCCTATGGGGGCGTAATTTTGAGGTCAGACGTTTCCCACGTTTCCCATGTGGGGTGCCCATTTCGTTAAGAAACTGGGTAATTTTCATTCAGTACTAGCACAAAAGAATGTTCTTTCGGAAAAAGGGGGTGTTTTCAGACTTAGCACTACGCATTTAGGAGCAGTTCTAAAAACTCATGGACATACATGATACCCCTCAGGTACGTGAGTGCGCCCCCCCCCCCCCATCCCCCTTCCCCGGGAATGATGTACAGCACAATAAATCCTCCACAGCCGGAACATTACAGAATATAAACAGTGGTGGTTGCCGGCTTTGGCAGTGAGGGGGTGGGGGTGGGTAGGGGGGTTAAAACCACCGCGGGTCGCGGGTTTACCGGTTAACTTTTTTGTGAAACGAAGTTTAACTGACTATATTTTCGAATTTGAGGGAGGAGGGTGGTTGGAACCCCTGACTCCCAAAACACTTGGTTCCGTCACTGATAAATGGTATAGCACAATATAACACAAGAGATACTGATGGTACTTGTAACAGGCACAGATTGTACTGACAAATTACTCAAGTACCACGTACTGCATGTGAATGTGGTGTACTCGGCAGCCTCGCCTGGTACACATATTGTACTGACAAATTACTCAAGTCTCACGTACTGCATGTGAATGTGGTGTACTCGGCAGCCTCGCCTGGTACACATATTGTACTGACAAATTACTCAAGTCTCACGTACTGCATGTGAATGTGGTGTACTCGGCAGCCTCGCCTGGTACACATATTGTACTGACAAATTACTCAAGTCTCACGTACTGCATGTGAATGTGGTGTACTCGGCAGCCTCGCCTGGTACACATATTGTACTGACAAATTACTCAAGTCTCACGTACTGCATGTGAATGTGGTGTACTCGGCAGCCTCGCCTGGTACACATATTGTACTGACAAATTACTCAAGTCTCACGTACTGCATGTGAATGTGGTGTACTCGGCAGCCTCGCCTGGTACACATATTGTACTGACAAATTACTCAAGTCTCACGTACTGCATGTGAATGTGGTGTACTCGGCAGCCTCGCCTGGTACACAGATTGTACTGACAAATTACTCAAGTCTCACGTACTGCATGTGAATGTGGTGTACTCGGCAGCCTCGCCTGGTACACAGATTGTACTGACAAATTACTCAAGTACCACGTACTGCATGTGAATGTGATGTACTCGGCAGCCTCGCCTGGTACACAGATTGTACTGACAAATTACTCAAGTACCACGTACTGCATGTGAATGTGGTGTACTCGGCAGCCTCGCCTGGTACACATATTGTACTGACAAATTACTCAAGTCTCACGTACTGCATGTGAATGTGGTGTACTCGGCAGCCTCGCCTGGTACACATATTGTACTGACAAATTACTCAAGTCTCACGTACTGCATGTGAATGTGGTGTACTCGGCAGCCTCGCCTGGTACACATATTGTACTGACAAATTACTCAAGTCTCACGTACTGCATGTGAATGTGGTGTACTCGGCAGCCTCGCCTGGTACACATATTGTACTGACAAATTACTCAAGTCTCACGTACTGCATGTGAATGTGGTGTACTCGGCAGCCTCGCCTGGTACACATATTGTACTGACAAATTACTCAAGTCTCACGTACTGCATGTGAATGTGGTGTACTCGGCAGCCTCGCCTGGTACACAGATTGTACTGACAAATTACTCAAGTCTCACGTACTGCATGTGAATGTGGTGTACTCGGCAGCCTCGCCTGGTACACAGATTGTACTGACAAATTACTCAAGTACCACGTACTGCATGTGAATGTGATGTACTCGGCAGCCTCGCCTGGTACACAGATTGTACTGACAAATTACTCAAGTACCACGTACTGCATGTGAATGTGGTGTACTCGGCAGCCTCGCCTGGTACACATATTGTACTGACAAATTACTCAAGTCTCACGTACTGCATGTGAATGTGATGTACTCGGCAGCCTCGCCTGGTACACAGATTGTACTGACAAATTACTCAAGTACCACGTACTGCATGTGAATGTGGTGTACTCAGCAGCCTCGCCTTGTACACAGATTGTACTGACAAATTACTCAAGTACCACGTACTGCATGTGAATGTGGTGTACTCGGCTGCCTCGCCTGGTCCACACACGAGGAGACTCTCGCCGGACTGGAAGGACTCGGGGATGACCTCCATGCCGGCAATGTCCATACCGCCGTCGTTGATGATGCCGGCCATACCGTCCGTGAGTAATTCGAACTGGTCGTAGGAGCGCTCATCCATGTCGGCTGGTGTCAGTGACGGGTCGTAGATACCGTGTATTACGAAGTCGAAGGTGATAATGGCTTCGTAATCAAGAGCTTGACGCTTCCAGCGGCCCTCCCTAAAACACACGTCAATAAGTAGCAGCTGCTCGATATGATACAAGCCAGTAAGTACCAGGTACTCTGCCTACCGATAGAGGTACATGTGGAATAAGTACCTGTAGAGATTACACCTACACCTTGCAAACCGTGCATACTCAGGCATTTACTGGCTGTTGGCGATGCCAACTTTTACAGTTAATGACTCTTTGTGACGAATACTTTTGCATTTAGTGACTGTTTGTGACGCATACTTTTGCATTTCGTGACTGTTTGTGACGCATTTGTGTAAGACATTTAGTGACTGTTTGTGACGCATTTTTTGTAAGACATTTAGTGACTGTTTGTGACGCATTTTTGTAAGACATTTAGTGAGTTTGTGACGCATTTTTGTAAGACATATAGTGACTGTTTGTGACGTATTTTTGTAAGACATTTAGTGAGACTGTGACTCATACTTGTCCGTTTCGAGGATCTCTCTTTTCCTTCTCTCTGTTATTTCGCCACACGTGACGTTGACATTTTCCACCGAGCAGTCTGGGTACAACGTGCAGAATTCTCTGCAATTCAAAAGAAGAACAAAATCACTTCACTGTGAGAGCGAAAATAAACCATTAACCCGCTAAAGCATAACTAAGAGTTATCACTTTACTTTGAAAGAAAATATGTGATTTGTTTTCACACACCATGATCATAGTGTTTTATATAAGGCACGAAATCAAGCATTGTATGACGTCACGTGACACACGATTGTAGTCGGATTACTACACTACACTGTCATTGTACATTGTATCCCGCCTCATACTCTTGACCCCAAACGCACGTTTTCGCACTATTACATTTTGAAGTAATACGTCAGTGAAGTGTTGAAGTAAGGCGTCACGTGATGCACACATCAGTTCGGACCCTCACTACGCCACAACACCATTGCCAACGGAGCGACCATTCTTCATGCTCTTAGCCCAAACGCACATTTTCTCTCTACTGCCCTGTGAGATATGACGTCAGCAGCTGTAAGCGTCACGTGGCACACACTTCTATTCAGTCTACTTGCTACGTCACAATGCCATCTCCAACGGTCTTGGTGCTCTTGGACCAGAGTACACATTTTCTAGTGACTAGAGACATCAAGATATCACGTAACATCATGTAACATCACGTAACATCATGTGACAACACGTAACATCATGTGACATCACGTAACATCATGTGACATCACGTAACATCATGTGACATCACGTAGCATCATATGACATCACATAAAATCATGTGACATCACATGCCATCATGTGACATCACGTAACATCATGTGACATCACATGCCATCATGTTACATCACGTAGCATCATGTGACATCACGTAACATCATGTGACGTCACGTAACATCGTGTGGCATCACGTAACATCATGTGACATCACGTAACATCATGTGACATCACGTAACATCGCGCACCTGTAGTCGGACTGCTGCAGCTGCGCAATGAAATCCTCTTTGATCTCCTGCTGAGCCTCCTCCGACGTGCAGTCCCCGCTGTAGTAGAAGAGCTCACTGGGGAGACGCATCGTGTCCCCTCTTCTTGTTACTGCACAAACAAACGCTTCGAAATGAGGGGAGGGGAGGGGAGGGGAGGGGACCGGAGGGGAGGCTTGCAAGCAGGCAGACAGGAAGCATGCAGGGAGGTATCGGTTATACTACATTCAACATCACAACTTGACTTAATATAATATAATATACTATGATATAATAATGCAAAAGGCACGCAGAGATACACAGCTCTCCTTTACAATCACTAGATACTCTTTTTTATCAGCACTTGAGAGAGGGACAGATTACCTGAGCAATCGGGGACGTTGTCGTGCGGCCTCCAGGTGCCGGTGACGTCATTACAGACGAACTCGCCATCTACCGGAGCGGTGCGGGGAATGTCGTACGCGCTATTACACGACATGGTGCAGTACACACCGTGTATCCAGTTACCGCACGCCAGGGCCCCGTTGACAGGAGGGTCAAGGTCGGGGCACGGAACAACTGCAGGTGAATACCACACGTCACTATTATAAGCAGGTACACTTCTATCAAAAGAATATCTCATTTCAAAGCTAGTTCTATTCATTTTTAAAAATTTTTTTACAATTTAACAATATTATATAAAAACGATCACGTGCTATAAAACATTACGTTTCTTAACATAAATAATCGTTACCTGAAGATGAATTTAACTTAAAATAAAAGGTTTGCTTCGCCTTGGCATGAAATATACTTCATTTCCTCAAATAAATTTATTCGTTTTAACAAGGCACCTACGTTAGAATCGTCCACAAAACGACGTCGGTTAGCGATCTAAAAATTAACGGCATTGCGACTGTATGCTATTGGTTTTAGTTCGATTTTTGTGATATCACTTTAGTGGCGTCATCATGGCGTCACTTTTATTATTCAACGTCACAGTGACGTCATTAGAAGTCGCTTTATGGTGAAACAAAAAAAAAAAAAGAAGAAGAAATTCCGACCAGGTTTCGCCGCATCGAGACTGGAATTACACATCGGAGAATGTCCGCTGAGAAGGCTATATAATAATTCCTGCTTACTGGTGCAAGAAGGAGAAGTCATGTTTTCACCCCAGTTCCAATAGCCCAGTGGGGGATCGGTCAAGGTCGACTCGCAGAAGACTTCCGGTGGTCCGACGAGGGGGTATCCGGTGTCGCACTGGAAGGCGCAGCGCGCTCCGTACGTCAGTCTGTCCGGACAGCTGATGTTTAACCGGAACTCGTGTTGGATTGGCGGACAAAGGATTTCTGTTGAAAAAGATAGCGCATTCTGAGTCACATACTGACCCAGGCATATAAAAAAATGAGTTCATTTTATCAAAAAAAAAAAAAAAACAACACCCTAAAAATCTGTTCTTTACAAATGCAATGTTTATCGAAGAGTCTTTAATTGCAATTAAACATTCAATTGTGTTTAAACTTTCAACAAAAAAATAGACAATACCTTGAACAATGATTGAGAATTCACAATCAATGGCCACATTTCCTGCCGCGTCCTCCGCGCCGTAAACGATCTGATAGACATTCTCTGGTTCCACGGTGAACTGTGACCCCGGCGCTGGGCCCTCCACACGGCTCACAACAACCTGCTCGTCGACGTTATCCGTCGCTGTAGGTATGTCCCACGTGGCCACTGCGTAATTGACGTTAGCACCTACGTATACTGTTTGCGTTTCAGGACAATTTTCTATCACGGGACTCTCATTGTCTGCAAAATAAATAAATAAATAATCATTATTGTTTTTATTTTTTTATCATCGCCTTCCACACTTTTTTTATTAAAATTAGTTCAGTTATTTTTAGTTCTATTTTTTGAACAAATCATAAACAATCACATATTTAGTGAGCACAACAAATCGTTCATTTCATAAACATAAAAAATCATATATTTTTCATAAATAAACATTTGTAAACATTTGAAATCATGACTCGGTAAACCGTTTAAACTAGAACAGCCATCGCGAGCACCTAAATCTACCTCTTAACTAAGGTGGTTTTATTCTATTCCATAATCCATTTGAAAAGAGAGTAAATTGGGACAAGACCGTTTGAAAACGGGATTTACTTCGGAAATGGTCTTAATTTAGAGTCGGTGTAACAGTATATTTTGCCCCCTGTAAAGTTTTGCTCCCGGGGGAAGCTAGATTAGACTGTCTTCCCCCCACCTGGTGTCCCCCCTCCCATTGTTATTCACATTCTAAACGGAAGATAAAGTTAAACAATCAAGAAAACGCTTCTTGGGTAATGTGGATGTTATCTATGATAATCATAGCGATCAGGAGTATCCACCTGGGCTATCTAAAAATGCTAAAAAGGATATTAAGAGAAAAAAACAACTTTCTGATCAAGGATACCTTTTTATATTTTTGTTTGAATTATGTTGAATTTATTCAATAAAGTAGTTCAAGATAGTTTTACACAGTTTAATTGCGTCCGTTTACTTACATGAACAAAAATTATTAAAATACATTTACACGCAAAAAAGTTAGTGGGGGAGGGGGCAAATATACTGGAGGGGGGAGATAACCTAATATAGCTTCCCCCTCGTGGGGAAGCTGTACAGCGGGGGGGGGGGGTGGAAGATAGCCTGTTACATCGGTCCAAGTCATGAGGTTTAAGTGTGTTATAATACATTTCGTTGTTGTGCAACAGCCAACCTCCGTGGAGGTTCAGTCTGTTGTGTGTAGCAGAGGAACTGCTTTTTAAAATATCCGTCCTCTCTGGGTTTATACATAACAGAGTGACCTCCAGTGACCTTCATAGGTCTTTGTTGACCTCCTTACGTGTCATCTGTTTTATAACAACGGCCGTATTGTGCATTTTTTGCGCATGCGTACCTTGACAATCCTGAGGCTCTCCTATCCAGGCCTCGTCAGCACCGCATTGGATGGACCTATCAGCGCCCGCCTCCAGCGCAAAGCCCTCCGCACAAACGAAGACACACACCGAGTCGTAGTCGTAATTGGCTGTGCACGTGTCAATCACAGCGTTGCCAGGCAGCGACGGCTCGGGGCAGGTCTTAACTACACAATGCAAACAAAAACAAAAAAACCATGCATGGCAAAAGTCGTCAGTAAATGTTTTCTTTGACTCAACTGCTTCAGAGCAATGGGATTTTTTTTAATATCAACATAAAACTGTTGCATCGTGACTTGAAAAAAAAAAACAGTATAAAACAGCACTGGTCTAAAATTAACTTTCGATTGGAAAAAAAAAATAATTAAATAATATGTGCAATTAAACAAATCTCATTGGGGACCAATTTTTAAATGTTATAATATATAACTAAATACTAGATTTTTTTCGATGTGATATGTGAAATGTGGGGGGGGGGGGGTGAGGGTGGGGGTGGGGGGTTGTACTTTGACAGGTGACGGGGCCTCCTCCTGGGTACGACCCGTCCGTGCCGCATGTCTGTGTCCCGGCCCCGATCAGGTTGTAGCCCACGTCGCAGCTATATTCACACGTCTCGCCGTAGACCGGAAGTAGACCTGGCGGCGTGTCCGGGCACGTGACGTCACCGTCGTCTGGGCGTGACGGATAATTACATTCTCTGGCTGCAGACGATACAACATAACGTCAGCAATAAAAGTGTGTATATATATATATTATATATATATATATATATATATATATATATATATATATATATATATATATATATATATATATATATATATATATATATAATGTAGGCCTGGTGTTGGTTCCTAACTGTTTATTTGCCAAAGCTCAAGGGTAGTTTCCCTCGCTAAATGAAACTTAATATATACAGATGCCAGAAACTGACATAAATGAAACTGAAAAAAAAAACGAATTACCTTCTACGGTGAAACTGAATTCGCACATGTTGGAGTTGCCTGACGTGTCGTAGGCGATGAAGGCGATGGTGTGGGTCCCGGCCGGGAAGCTACTTCCGCTTCCAAGGTTTGTGGGAAAAAACTGACCTCCTCTACAATATGTGAGAAGTTGACACAGACCAGAACAAACAACAACAATAAAAAGTTTTTAAAAAAAGAAGTAAACTGTACTGGCTCAGGAGTACTACTATTTATATATACCGGATGTGATATCGCGTGTACCAAGTGTGATATAACATGAACCGGGTGTGATGTCCCTTATATCGAGTGTGAGACAACATGTACCAGATGTGATTTTCCATGTAATGGATTTGGTGTCCGTGTACCGGATGTGATGTTCTGAGTACCGCATTTTATGTTCGGGTATGATGTCCCGTGTACCGCAAGCGATATCCTATAAACAGGATGTGACGGTATGTGTGCCTGATATGATGCTCTATTTGCTATATGTAATATCTCATGTACCGGATGTGATATTCCCTGTTCTTGATGTGATATCTCGTGTACCACATAAGTTGTTCCACGAAAGAAATGTGATATCCCGTGTACCGGATGTGATATCCCGTATACCGGAGTTCCGTCTAAGGATTGCTTATTTTCCCCCACTTTATCGCAATATCATCGCAATATTTTATCTTTTCTAAAGCGACCGGTATGTAAGAGTTTAACGACCGGTACGTTAGGGTTCAGCGACCGGTATGTTAGGGTTCAGCGACCGGTATGTTAGGGTTCAGGGACCGGTATGTTAGGGTTCAGGGACCGGTATGTTAGGGTTCAGTGACCGGTATGTTAGGGTTCAACGACCGGTATGTTAGGGTTCGGCGACCGGTATGTAAGGATTCAGGGACCGGTATGTTAGGGTTCGGCGACCGCTATGTTAGGGTTCAACGACCGGTAGGTTAGGGTTTGGCGACCGGTATGTTAGGGTTCGGCGACCGGTATGTTAGGGTTCGGCGACCGGTATGTTAGGGTTCGACGACCGCTATGTTAGGGTTTGGCGACCGGTATGTTAGGGTTCTTTATACAGTAAACACTCCGTACAACACCAGATGTCCGGTGACTTGTGACTTGTCCGGCTTATTCGGGTTTCTTATAGCATGTAATGAATGGAATATTAAAAGGGACGGAAAACTCTGTCCTGTATAGCGAGTTGTCCGATTTACTGAGGGGTGTCCAGAAATGAGGTTTTACTGTATATAACATTCTTAGAACCTGATCTGATCTTGCTTTACCTCACGAGGTGACCGTACTTACCGCGAACGATCAACTCCCTCGTTATCGGAAGCCTGGGCGTCGGGGTAAGTGACCACCGCCACCCTGGAGTTCGCAGGCGTGTACACAGGCGAGTTGACACTGGGGCATAATATCGTAGGAGGGGTTGTGTCGGGTGGCTCTGTCACAAGAGTAAAAAAAAAGTATTTTGAAAGAAGTAATTTTTAATCAGTTTTTTTTTTTTTGCCTAAGAAAATTGCACATCATTTTTTGCATCATTTAACTTTTTGGCGTTTAGGTATTTTTCTTAAAATTACAAAAATGAAAGAAATCAAACGCTTTTCTTCTTCTTTTTCTTCTTCTTCTTCTTCTTCTTCTTCTTCTTCTTCTTCTTCTTCTTCTTTGTCTTCTTTGGTAGTTTATACAACAACAACAGAGGTTGGGTGGTAACAACGCCAAAAAAGTTACCTTGATCTTCGCAGATGAAGAGGCAGAGAACGAAGCCAGCAACACCGCCAATGGCCGCGCCCACGGGGCCTCCAATCACAGAACCTATCGTCGTTCCGGCGGCCACTAGATTCGCGCCCAGATTATTGGAGTTGTACTGGAAGGGCACTGGTGCCGGCGCAGGTGCGGGTGCAGGTGCAGACCGCAGGTGCGGGCGCGGATGCAGGTGCAGGTGCAGGTGCTTGTGATACAAGAATAAAAGAGAGGGTATTTTTCATAAGTAATCGCCCTCCATCTTTTAAAAAAGGTTTTTGTATAACATGTGCGTACTAGACGATTAATCTAAAAATAGATAGTCTCAATATAAACATGTATTTATATGGAATGCGCTTTTGACATTTAATGCTTATTTTTGATATTAAAATATAATTAAAGATATCAAGAAATCAATATAGATCTCAATAGTTTATATTTTGCTATCACTAATTGAATTTTATATGTCAGAAATTATTTTTGAGATAAAAAATCAAATTACAAACTCAAAAATCTTAAGAAAGACACACATTTACATAAACATTTAACGAATAGTCAAATAAATTTTGGAGACGAAAATTTGGATTATTGAGAGCAATAATAACAACACAATTTTTCATCTCAAGAATTGCTTCTTTTTATACGGTAAAAAAATTTAAAGAAAGATTCTGTATACAAGGACCACTTATTTTTGATTTACAGATGCGTACTTGTGAATTTTTTATTTAAAAAATGGACTGATATTTTGATATCAAAAATCAATTTTATGAGATCAAAAAAATCATTTGCAAATTTCAAAATACAAATTAAAAAAAGTTTCCTTCTAAAATAATGATATCTGAAATAAATTCTTGATATCAATAAAAGAAATTGAATTATTGAGCGCAAAATTGATATTTTGCTCTCAAATATTTCATTTTTACTATCAAGAATTGCATTTATGATCTCAAAAAATCAATTTTAGATATCACTAAATCATTTTGATATCAATAAATATTTCTTGATATCTCTAATATTTTTTGATATCAAAAATGATTTTTTGAGATCAAGACTACATTTAGAAATATATAAAAAAAAAACAATTTCAGATAGCAAAAAATTAATTTTTGATATCAAAATATGGATTTTTGAGATCAAAAATTAATTCTTGATATCAAAAAAAAGTTTTGAGATCAAAAATTAATTCTTGATATCAACAATTCTCTAATAAATGTGAAAATGGCATTCCATATTTTTAAAGATACACATTAACATTCACAGGAAATGTCATCAACATATCACCAACATGTCACTCAACATGTCACTCAACATGTCAACCAAAACTGTTTTTAAACTCATAGACATTAAATGACATAACTTAAGATTAAAATTATGTTTAAAAATTTCTCAATATATTTTTGGAAATTGCGTTTCTAGATCTGCTAAACCGTATGTTGTCACTCTAAAATCATCGTATTTTCCAGTCATTTAAAAAATAAAGCTATTTCAACCAGTACATTTCAATACTTACTCGCTATGATCGACGGTACACGTATCCATGCCAACAAAATTATAAGTATATCTATTCTCCTAGCAGTCATGATGTGTAGCTTTTTTCTATTCGTAATGTGTAGCTTTTTCTATTGCATGATGTGTAGCTTTTTCTATTTCGTAATGTGTAGCTTTTTCTATTGCATGATGTGTAGCTTTTTTCTGTTCAGTCAATCACTGTTTTTAACCTTTGTATTTTAGTCGCATGCAGTCATTTCTCTTTCAAGTCAACAGTAAGAAAATGTTGACCTTTAGTTTACAATATGAGCAAAATCATGTAGCAATAATATTTAATTCTCGGGTGAATGTGCACTTCATCAAAATGCTATCAATGCACACAGCACTGCGTACAACTGGAGTCCCCACGTAACAAATGTGCGTTCCAAAGCTGTAAGTCAATGCCTAATGCAGAAAATCGATTCTCTCATGCCTTATGCAGAAAGGAAAAAGGAAACCATGTAATAATTCGGACAGAACATAAAAAAATCTATTTAGCAGAAATTGACTAATTTTGAATCAGCATGAAGTATTGTTAAATGACCTGGGTAAAATGCTGCAATTTGATTGGTCGACTCCCAAGACAAGAAGTTTTCATTCTTGACCAGAATTAGAACATCGATAGATATTGTGTCTATTTCTAATGCAGATCATGTCACAAGGCAAAATGTTGACCTAAAGGTCAGCACTTTCTTTCTGGTCAACAATACTTCATAGTTGACTCAGAATAAGCCAATATCTGTTTACTAGGTCCCAGTAAGAAAATGCTGGCCTTCAGGTCAACATTTTCGTAACTGGTCAATAATATCTTCCCGTTTACTCGAAATAAGTTAATAAATGCTTTGTTACATGCCTTACTGGCGATGTGATCACAAATATCTGCAATATCTAATGACTTCCGAATTTTCTGTCAACGTTGAAAATCGACCAATCGGATTGCAACATTCATCTCTTAGTCAAGTAACAACAAGTTCTTTGTTACGACCTCTGTAACGGAAACGATGAATCTCTGAGAAGAGACGCTCACAACGCGATGTCACAAACGTCTGCAAAACAATGTGACGTCACCGACACCTAGCCATTCCTAGGGGGTCTACCCTAAAATTACACTGGGGGAAGGGAAGAGGCAAGAAGGTGCTAGGAGTCGAGAAGGGAAGGGAGGACGAGGGGTCTGGTTCTATATGAGCTAATGCTATGAAGAAACGAGTGACGTCACAATACTGAGAAACAACCTCCTCCCACACCGTCTTCTACACCAGGCACCGCAGCCCTTGCAGCCCCGCCTCCCTCCACCCCCCCCCCCCCCCCATAGAAGACTGTAATGCGTCTTATCTAAAATCTTCATTTTGCAAAAACGTCCCAGACTATGACTAAAACCAGGTTCACAGCATCTATAGGGTAAATTGGTCTTTTCAGTGTAACAATAGACACCCTGGTTATAATAATGGCAAATAAGATACACTCACTCACACACACACACACACACACATATATATAGTATATATATATATATATATATATATATATATATATATATATATATATATATATATATATATATATATATATATCTATATATAATATATAATATAATACTATATAATATATATATATAATAAGCATGAAACTTTTATTTAAATAATATATTAAGATTAACCAATATAATTTCGAATATTTGAAATGAAAAATTTGTAAGATATTGGAATAGGCGTTGGCGTTTGATTTTATTGCACCATTTCTTTGCCTTTATCCATAATACTAACGCAAAATATTTTTATTAGCTGTGAGTCAGACGAAATCCGATGCATAAATTAGCTTAATTTTATGCCCTTAAAAAAACAGAAAAATATCAATAAAAAGGTCGAGTAATTTCTTAGCACGAGTGCACCAAGTAAACTGTTATAAGAGTGGCAATAAATATATGTGTGTAGGGAACAGACCTGAAGTAATCTGTTTTCGAGAAGCTGGGGAATTCCCCATGGACATACGCCAAATTGTAAGGTAATTTTCCTCCTTTATACATTGAAACCAAAGTTTACCGTTGGGCGCAATACCCGGCGTTAACACGACTATGTACTGTGCATGTTAGGGTTTATACAGTGCTTCCCTCTGGTGGTACTGCCAAGCAACTGTGGAAGCATAATTTGCATGTTATGCAGATGTCATATGCACAGTGCAAGTGGTACTTAATG